>NIUQ01000623.1:0-44143 GCA_002796945.1 Plectus sambesii | reverse complement strand
ATGGATAACATAGTAGTTTCATAATTTAATAATACTTTAGGTACTGAGTATAGCTAAGAGTTACTTTACTCTTGTTGCTAGGAAACGATTGTATCACCAACTAAACAGTTCTGAACGCCGCAGTGATCGTTATCTCACGCCGTTCGCATCGTAAAGTTTCTCCCCTTGATTGCGTCAGTGACTTAATCATTGTTTCCCAGTTAAAGACGTTCAGAACTGCTCCTTTATTCGAATTTCGCAAGGAAACGGCCGCAACAAACAAATAATAGGAAGGCGCGTTTGTCATTGGCGTAATAAAACCGGATTGGCTCAGGTTGTAGGAAGTTATTCTCACCGTTTCAGTGCGTCCTTGTGAGTTGAACTGCAAAGGAGAGAACGAGAGAAGATGTCGCAGCCCTACGGTTACGCTAACCAGCCCCCTTATAATCCCAACGCACCGCCCCCAGCTGGCTGGGCTCCACCACCAGCCGGAGGATATCCTAACCAACAAGGTACGGCTTAATTACGATTTATTAACGAAGTTTCGGCTGTAATAATGCCTCAGAGGGAATATGATAGAGGGAAATTAGATTTGTGCACATATCGTTACGGAGAAAGCAAAGGTGAAGGATAGGCGTAAAATTGCATTTTTTTATCAGTTAGCGCAAAGGCTCTGAGTTCATATTTTGTATTTATTGCAATTTATAAAACAATAATCGATTCTAATTCTTGGCGAAAAATGGCTTCTCAGTGGGAGACGGCGCGTGGCTCGCCATTTCACTATTCAAATAAAGTTGAGTATAGCAATTAATTGGATTTCATGCTTGGAAGTTTTCGCAAGACAAGACTATTATTTTCTTATGGCTGACGAAGAAACTAAGAATGTATACTGTCTATAGAAGCCGCAAGTGGCTATAGCAAACCTAGGACAGTATTTATGGAGTTTCCTATTCTTGATAGAAAGGCATGTTATTAGAACTTATGCTTTATATAGGAAGCTACATCCAATAATCAGAAGCTCTTTTAATATGATCTCGAAAATGTTCAAATCCTCAAATATTCATACTAGCTGAATCGGCGTAATTAGCTCTTCTGCTGAATTTAGAGATTTTCTACGTCTGTTCAACTGAAATCTTTTATCAAATTTACACCGCCCTTAATTATAATTCGCGACTCTTGCACTCCATTTCGTCATCTCTGCATTAAATTAGAATGCTAATTTCACGGTATTGAATCCAAGGTTGACGAATTTTGATGAAAGACGGTATATTTGCATTCTCACACAATATATCCGGGCTCTCTAGTTTCTTCCCCAGCAAGCGAGAATACAAATATTTATTTAAAACAGCTAGTGATTCAAATGCCCCCGCGTACCTTTGCCCTTCGCTTTTCATATTTGCGACTGGAGCGGCAAACGAATTTAATGCCTCGTTTACATGCAATAGAACGAAGATCGCAATGAAGCATACTAACCGTCAAAAACGAAGCATTCTATTTGTTTTTGAGTGGGTTTTTTTGTAATGAAAGCAAACAATGTACGATTTCTCAAATTTTACTCTGATATGCGCATTTTTGTGTGCATTTACGACAGAAACCCACTAATCAATAATTGACCGTTTAGTTTTTGGCTGTGGGGCAAAGGCGAGTAACTAAATGCGAAAGGTACGAAGGCGCTATTGTGCCAGTGATTGACTGAAACTCATTTATTCAGTCACTTGCTTTTATCGCTCGTCAAGCTGTTGCATCCCCTATCCCACTCCTGCTGTAGTATTTTGGTAGAGCGTTGGTAACTGAATAAGAACATTCTGTTAAGCTCAACGGCATCGACTCCTGAAAGCTGTAGTGGGTACTGAAGGCTGCTGTAGTCTCATGGGGTTCGACTTGATCAAAGAATGCAGAGGGATTTGTATCAGTAGGGTTTTTTTAGATAAGAAGGGTAAGAAAAAACTGTTCAGAATAGATCAACTGTGCTTCCGCTTGTATATGCGCACTTGTATAGGAGGTTGTATGGAAGATTCTAGAAGCCACATTGGAATATTCTAGAAAATTCTAGAATCAGCATAAGTACAGTATAAAAAACTATGAAGCGGACGCCGCGAAAATAGGAAACTAAAATAAAGCGTTTCCATCGAATGAAAACAAAGTATATTTGCTGTGGAAGCAAGTTCTTCTGTGTTGCGTAGTAGGTGGTTTAGTGGTTTCATCATTTAGTTTATTAGGGTTTAACCTAGAAGGGTGAACAAAGAGAGTGAGCTTGGACTACGTTATACGACCAGTTGATATTGTCGCAAGGCAAGGCAGTGACGCCTCCAACCAATACGCAGATCGTTGGGGACGGGTTAAACCTCATTATGCATGGGTGTCCTTTATTGATGTCCTCTAACGATACAAAGAAGGTTACAAATCTGGATGCGCGTCTGCCGGTGAATCCCAGATGAGAGGAATCGCGATTTCGCGACAATATTCAGGACAAGCGCCTAACAACATTGGGGCAATTTACCTTCCCCGCGAGACCCTGAGAGACCGAGACCGTAACCGCCAAGGCAAAACATAGGAGCATCTAAGCAGCGATTGGCTGCGCACGTCGTCGATTTTGTATTTTTTGCATGGAATGGTAAATTTGCCCTACTGGTGTTATTCATATTTATATTCAGGAGGCTTTGTACCACCGCCGATGCCGCACTTCCAAGCTCCCCCGCCAGCCGGCGGATACGAAGGCTACACTGAAGAGGGCCGCATCAAGCAGGACTTCGGCTTCAGCGACAAGTCCGTGCGCGCCGGCTTCATTCGCAAGGTGTTCACCCTGGTCACGATTATGCTCGCCGTCGTCGCCGGAATGGTCGCTTTGGCTCTTATTCATCAGCCTACCAACACCTTTATTCGCCGAACCCCTGGTCTCTATTATGCCAGCTAGTAAGTCATTGAGCCGGTTTCATATCGCGTACTTTAGCTAAAGTCGTACTTAACGCGATGTTAAAGTAGAGCCCTTAAGTACGAATTTGGCTAAAGTACGCGTTTTAAAACCCATTCATTGTGTTCTCCCCGAAATAGCACCGGTCAGGATTGCATGAGGCAATTAAAGGTAAAGAAGGTTTTTTACATAGCCTCTCATCATAATTCATCAACTTTGCATTCAGTTTCGTCAGAACAGCGTTTTAATTGAGTACAAAGCGACGAATTATGATGAAATTCCGTGTATGTTTTGAAATGGATGTATACCAATTTCCCGCTGAACTGATCGTTATAGTTTCGGTGGGGATGCCTGTGTTAACGATTGATGCGAAGTGACTTGAATGAAACTTTTTAGCGCCACATTTATGGTCGTCTACATCGTGCTGATGTGTTGCGAGAGCGTTCGTCGCCGAACTCCAGCCAATCTGATCTGCCTTGCAATTCTGGTTAGTTGCCGTTTTCGCCTATCATCTTCACTTTACTTTTCAATCCGACAAAGATATTCTCAAATAATAATTAAAACAAATGTTACATTTCGTACAGGTATACTGTACTTAACTTTCTGATCTCAGATATGCCGTTCGCTTACATTCGGGTCTCTTGAGCGCTGTAGCACGGGTAATTATAAAAGTCGCATACATCAGTGTACCTATAGAAAACCATATACCGCTCTCTATTAAATAGTTTAAATCGTTTATAGCGATAATGTTTATAATGCTTTTTATAAATTGCTTTAAGCGATCAAAATCTGCTCGTTTCCCCATTCAATAATATGAACAATATTCACACTGTTATAATCAGGATTCACTGTACACTTTCTCTGATGTATTGGGTTATATTGTACCTTTAAGCTACTGTACCAGAGTTTACTGTATATGTATCGTTTTAGACACTGGCGATTGGATACATGACCATGATGATCACGGCAATGTACAACGTGCAGTCGGTGTTGATGGCGTTGGGCATCACGGTGGGCTGCTGCGCGGGCATCATCATTTTCTCGATGCAGACAAAGCACGACCTGACGAGCTGCATGGGCGTCCTGTGCATCATCGGATTGGTTATGTTCTTCTTCGGTATCGTCGCCATCATCGTCTCCGTCACCACCGGCGCTAGGGTTTGTTTTCATTAACAGTATTAGCATTATAATCAGCGCAATATATGCGTCTTGGTGTAGTATTTTACGTGCAGTTATCAAAAATGAATCATACATTTGTTGGGGAATTCTCGATTTATCATATCACAATCATCAAGCCTGCTATATAGATTTGGCGAAAAGGTTTTTATGCACTACCTTATATGTATTCAAGAATTTCGCGCGAACGCACGGACTGTTGAACGCACTAAAATATTCCCAATCTTGCGTTCAAATTAGCGCGTTTTTTATGCGGTCCTGAAGTATTTCAGAACAAAAGCGCGATATATAACATTTCTATTTAAACGAGGACACTTTCAGTCAGACAGGACAAATACCAATTCAAAGATGACATTTTCTTTATTGATTTGACTTGTAAAATTTCATTTTGATACTGATAACGTCCTCTTTGAATTGGAAAGTGTCCTTATTAAAGCGAAAATGGTATGACTCGCATCTAAAATTTTGTGCCGTAATAATCTCTGCGTTATTTTCAGTGGCTGTATTTGGTGTACGCCGGACTAGCGGCGCTGTTGTTCATGGCGTACCTGGCAGTCGACATCCAAATGATAATGGGTGGAAGGAAGTACGAGATCAGCCCGGAGGATTACATCTTCGCCGCCATCCAAGTGTTCATCGACATCGTCTACATCTTCTGGATGCTTCTGTCCGTCATCGGTGGCAGCAGGTCAGTGGGCCAGTCATAAATGTTTGACATGCACAGACTGGAGGACGGCATGGACAGAATGCCATTTATCTTACACGCCTTATTATCTTTGATAGATTATATTCTTGTATATTAAATGGCTGCGAAAATATCAGAACTGTTAGGAAATAATCTTATTTCTGAGCGGGCATCAGCACTTCTCAAAGATTCAAAATTATACCAATATGTGCGCAAAGTGTACAGTAGTGAAGCTAAGATGTCATCCAGTTTGCGTATGAATGTATGCCAAAGAGTGTCTTCGCACCGACATCGTCTTTTATCGTTCCTGTCGGTTAGCGTGCCTGAATCAGTGCCGAAATTTCAGCCGCTGAACAGCAAAAATTCTCTTGTACCGTACTATCCGCGCTTCTACCCAAATAACCTGCATAATCGGTAATAGTTGAAATCTCGCCTGCAAATTGTTGAAATTCACACTGCCGCAATTTGTTCATTATTCACCGTCTGTGTTTTTGTCCACTAGTCGCAGTGTACAGCCTTAACACGAGAGCTTATCGCGAACGGCGTTGTTATAGCAGCGCGCTTCCGAAAAACGGTTGCTATGGCAACGCGTTGGCCAACGAAGAAATGAACCCGAGCTTTTGCATAGAGATTGTCCTGTTTGTTTTCAGCCGCAACTGATTCGAGGCTGCTCGCGGGTTATCGCTGCACGTCAGCAGGGGAGCGTATCAAAAGGAGAGCGTCCCTCTTCTCGACATTTTCGCTCCTTTTTAATGAGGTCGACGTCGCCCGCTTCCCTTTCATACTCCTCGGCACACTTCGTTCCAGCCACATACTAATCAAATTTATCGACTCTTTTAATCTCTTCACTCGGACGGGGCTATTTATTTATGTCGCTTCTTTTTAATCCTATTTTCTCGCGTTTATTTAATACTTTGTGTGTTTTGTGGTGCTGGCCTTTTTGCACTATATAGTCAACCGATCGAGTTATGAACTGAGGGGATTCGGCGAAAAAAAGTTCGTTGAAAGAGGGGTTTGCTTTACGAATGTTTCGATATCAATTCGCGATAATATTGATCTTGATTCTTTTTAATCGAAATGCTTAATATCTTTATTTTTGCATATTATTTATGTAAAAATAGTGATTATGAAGCTGGAGCATTTCAGAAAGTATGTGCTTATTAAATGTGACAGATGTCATATGTGAAAGGATTAACCAACGCTCAAAACATAGCCAAATTTGCTTTCATTTAAAAAAATTGTTATTCATAATAAGATCGGTTGAGAGTGCTTTGAAATTTGTTGCTTTGCAATCTCGACCGCGTCGCTTTCTTCAGCAACTGATTTTTCTCATCTTTACTGGGGGAATCGTCACTTTTGGATACTTCTCCACCTGCTGCTTCGTCGTGAAAACTTCTGTTCGGATACTGGTATTCAAGACAAGAGTTGGTTTATTATTTTGATGTCTTTTAGTTGGTTGTCCTCTCGAGTATGATTATCATAAGTGTCAGCAAAGTATAGTCAAGATTTTTGTTGATAAAAACGATACATTTGTGAAATTTTCCCGTTCTTAATTTCACAGTGTTCCAAAAAAGTACCCGAACTCATTTTTTTGTTCCACTAATCGAAAAATGTTGACTATACCATTATTGATTTTATGATTGCTTGGTTATGAAGTTGAAAGTATTGCTTACGAGCGCCAATTCATTCTTACATTATCCCCTGTACGATTGCTTCTTTGAGTGTAATTATATTGTTCTGTTCAAATGGTGAAGTTTCGTTCTTTTTGTTGATAAAAGCCGAGCGTTGCACTACTACTTGATCGGAAATTACATCGAGCTGTTTCGAAAAGCGTCCCCACCTCGAACGGCTTTCTTTCTTTTCAGTACAGCTATTCCTGTCTCGATGGTATTATGGTTAGTCGTGGAATTTAGGCCATTGCTTACCCATAATTTGCATTTGAGTAAGGAACTTTGTGCTGAAAAGAAAAAGAAAGTCGATTGGAGGCGATTTTTGAAACATCCTCAGTAGTGCTAGACAGGGTCAGGATTGAATCCCTGCTGTGTGATGTGCTACACTACTGGGTGGAAATAGATCGAAAAAATGTGATTATACTATTTTGCGTTCACGTCATAATGATTTTGTTCATACGATCATGCTCTACGTTAGCTTTTTGATGAGTTGGTTGATAAAACCATGGCGATCGATTCTGAGACGGCTCTATGTTCTTGATGTTTTTGGTATTGTTCCAGTATTGTATGGTTGCGTAATAAAAATGTTTGTGACTTTTGAGCGTCGGAACAACTACGAACTCGAAACTGTCAATTATATTCAAACAAATATGGCTATTTGGCTACTTTGGTACCGCCATGAGATGATTTGAGTTTCGCATCACAAGATGTTGGCAGACCATCACTTCATAGGTCAAGCAGACATGAATGCACAGAGAAAACGTTTCAATTGCTTTGTTCGCATTTGATTTCTTGAATGAAACTACTCATACCATAAAGGAACAAATTGGTCAATACAGAATGTATACAAATCAAAATTGTTTACTTTCAAAAACGATTTGATTAGTCTTCTATTCATAAAGCTGTAGATCGCAGCAACTTGCATCTCAAACAGAGCACAGAGACAAGATAGTACTACCGAATGCATGCATTGCGCCGGGTGCGGAGGATGATGTTCTTTGCGCTCACGTGAGAAATGTAATGGGACGGGTAGACGTCTGAACTAGTTTAGTTTTACATAACGTTAAACACACACGGAACTGTTCAGTACTAGCGCGCTCGTTGAGAAAACGCAGTCTATGTGTCAACATTTTTCAATCAGTAATCGAGAGCCTAAGGGAACACTATAAAATGCTTGATATCAAAAGCTAAATTGAGCACGTTGGCTGCGGCGTTCACACTAATAACCTTTATCGCTAAAAGACCAAAATATCATTTTCTCGTTACTGATAGAAAAATTTAGATTGTGCGTGAGAATGCGTAGTCTTACCACGAAAACTACCGTATACTATAACTAACTGTTTTGCTAGTAGGCCGAGACGTGGACAGGAGGTAAGCAGAGCTGACTGCGCCTTGAAATGCCGATCAATCTTGCATCGCTAGTATGCATTGACGACTTCGAGGCGATCGCCAAGACCAAGCTGCCCAAGTTCGTTTACGACTACTACAGAAGCGGCGCCGATGATCAACTCACCCTCCGCAGAAATGTCCAAGCCTTCAAAAAGTGAGTCCAATCCACCTAATCAATTTTAGCCCTAAGCCCCGTAAAGTCACCGTCTTTGATGCTTAGAGTGAGGGATTATGTTGAACTACAGTAAAATTCATTTATAGCGATTTCGGTTATACCGGTCAAGATTGTCGGTCCGAAAGTATATCTCCTCATACAAGCAAGTTCGGTTATACCGGTATTTCGCTTATACCGGCAAAAAATGCCGGTCCCCAAGTGACTGGTGTAAACTAATTTCACTGTAAGCCCAAGCGTTAGCCCTAAGTTAAGTCTAAGCCTAAGCATCAGAGAAAGTCCTGATTCTGTAAGGCACGTCCATATTTGTAGAATATTAAAAATACTGCAGTGATTTATTTCGCACATTTTGCTTTAGCTACTTGATACGACCGCGCATGCTTCGCAATGTGAGCAACATCAGCACGAAAGTGACTGTTTTGGGCGATATGGAGCTGTCTTCGCCGATTGGCATCGCGCCAACCGCCTTCCAGAAAATGGCCGATCCACTTGGCGAGGTCGCCACTGTCAGAGGTATGCACTCGACTCTACTCGTGCATACACCGCCATTCATCATAATTCATCACTCTTGCATTTTATTTCGCAATCCTTGCATGCAATTTTTCTTTTCTGCATTCTATAAGAACGCTAGTTTGATGAAATCGAATGCAAAAGTGGCAATTTATGATGAACAGCGGAGTAGGTTTGAGGATTTCCGACAGACAATACCGTTGTATATTCAGTGAACTCGTTATTACCGGTTAGCTGAGAACCGTCACACTCTGATCGGTATAAGCTAACTTGTTTGTATGAGGAGATGCTCTTTAGGACCGACAATCCTGACCGGTATAGGTAAAATACTGGTTTAACCGAAACCAATATACCGTATTTCAAGAAATAATGGCACTCGCAAAAATAGTGGCGCAGGGTTGAGTGGGAGTTGAAACAATAGTGGCACAGTGCCACTATTTCTTAAAATACATTAAATGAATTCTGCTGTATACCATTTTCATCTTCTATTGAGCACTTTCCTTCATGTACATCGCGAACGCTTTCAGCCGCAGAAAAGCTCGGGGCGGTGATGATCAACAGTACCATCGCAACGACGAGTCTAGAAGAGGTGGCGGAGGCGGGTTGGGATGCGATGCGATGGTTTCAGTTGTACGTCTACAAAGACCGCGATGCGACGCGGCGACTTGTGAAACGCGCCGAAGCAGCGGGGTTCAAGGCGCTCGTACTCACCATCGACACTCCTGTTCTCGGCCATCGTCGGGATGACGCACGAAATGCCTTTGCACTTCCTTCTCATTTGCAGTACGGGATCACAGCTTTCGTTACCGTTATAAATATACTTTACTCTTCTATTACCTGCTTTCTCGTAGGTATTGAGGGATTGGTGTCGCTGCTTTTGGGGGCAATTTTATTGATTTAGTTATACCGCCTGTCTTCATGATTCGTCCTCTTTGCATTCCATTTCGTCAGCTATGCATTCAGTTAGAGCGCTAGTTTGATTAAATTTAGTGCAAGGGTTAAGTAAAATATTGCAAGAGTGACGAATTATGAGGAATGGCGGTATGTTGTATCTAATTTTAAATGAAACTTCAGACTTGTGGGCGGCGATTGTCGTAAAATTACCATGAATGCATACTTAATTGTAACTTCTCCTCTTAAAATTCACAAGCTTCTGTGTTGAGAACGTCCTCAATTATCGAAAGAAACTATCTCTATTCTCTTAACACCATTTTCACTTTAAACTGGATACATTTCAGATCAAATTGAATATTTCTAAACCTAGTAAGAAATTCTCCAAATAAAATAGGTTAATTTGGCGAATTTTTTCAAACAAAAGTGTCCGATTTAAAGTGAAAATGGTGTGTCTTATCATAATTGCTGCTCAACCTCAACGGGAGCAAATATTTAGGTTTGGAAACTTTGATAATACGGACAAAAAGGCGGTGATGCAAGAGACGGAGATAGGACAGTCAGCGTTCCAAACGTACGTACAAAGCCTTTTTGACGTCAGTCTGACGTGGACTGATGTTGCATGGCTCGTCCAGCTGACTTCATTGCCCGTCGTTGTCAAAGGCATCCTCACCGCTCAGGACGCCTTGCTCGCCTACCAACACGGCGCCAAAGGCGTCATCGTCTCTAACCATGGCGCCCGACAACTCGACTCAGTCCCATCAACGGTTTTTTTTAAAAATTTTTGTCGTTCTAGTTTGTATTTGTTTGAGATGTTATCGTTTAGTTACTTAAACAAGAACTGCGGTTAGACTCGAGATGACCACAGTCCCTTTAATGCAGTTAATTGTAATACTTTGAAGATATGTTTAAGATTTAATCATCCTAACATTCTTTCTCTCCAGTAAACGGTAAC
This sequence comes from Plectus sambesii, assembly GCA_002796945.1. Lineage (NCBI taxonomy): Eukaryota > Metazoa > Nematoda > Chromadorea > Plectida > Plectidae > Plectus > Plectus sambesii. Next base: position 33,805 of record NIUQ01000623.1, on the reverse strand, counting down.
ATTGTTTTCAGATAGAAGCGTTGCCAGAAATAGCGTCTGCGCTGAAAGGTCGCTGCGATGTCTTCCTGGATGGCGGAGTGCGCTGCGGCACGGACGTGTTGAAGGCATTAGCATTGGGTGCAAAGGCCGTATTCGTTGGGCGACCAGTTGTTTGGGGTTTGGCTGTTCAGGTGCGTTTAATGTTATAATTGTCGTATTGCTTCAGTTATTTCCATTTAGGGCGAGGCGGGCGTTACGAGGGCGCTTCAAATTCTGCAAAGTGAACTGGAGTCCGCGATGGCACTAGCTGGTATGTTCTTTTTGCACTGAAAAAATTCTTTTTTGCGTCCTATACAACTGATGCGTACGTCCGTTCGTCTGTCCCTACATTTTTTCGCATGTGTCGCCACCTTCATGGGGAAATGGGAGTTGGTAAAAGCGAGGACGAACGGTGGGGTAAACAGTACAAAGAGAGAACGGAAAAGGCGCGTAATAAAGCGAAGATGGTAACTTGGGAAGGGGACGAGCGAATGCTTAGAAAGAGGGTAGAATATGAATGATCACTTGTTGGTATGGTCTAACAGCATGTTTAATGTGCATTTGCGGCGCGCCCTGCGCAGTGCGCATAACGGTTCTGTTATCGTGCCTCAGCTTTCTTTTTTAAACTCAAAATTGATGTGCCCCGCACCTTTTTTACATAAAAACCATCGCGGCATTTAAAACGCTCCCAGAGTGTTGTTTTTCATGCGATAATCGATATTGCAAAAAAAATCAGATCTCACTGACGCAATTTATGCACTTTCAGTCGAGTTTCTTGTTGCGAATCCTTTAAAGTACGTTTTTTGCAGGCTGTCGTGCTATTGACGAGATCACTCCAAGCTTGGTTGTTCACGAAAGTTTCTACTCCAAACTGTGATAACTTGCTTGATATTACGCCTTTACATTGCCATGTTTTAGCCGTATCTCGAGAACACTTTTGGTTGTGGTGCTTCCTTTTGTGCTCAAGTATAGTTGCTCCAGATATTGCTCAAAGCGGATGTCTTAATCGGGTGCTTTGCTTGTCTGTAGTTATCATTGTGCCATTTTATACTCGCAAAGAGCGATATTTTAGTTACAGCATCGTATATTCGTCGATATTAATAGATTTAAAATGTCGTTTCTTTCAAATAAATATAGTGCGTGCGCAGCGCCATGAACGTGAGCGTGTTGAGCAGCTTCAACTCCGGGCAGCTACCACTGTCTTTGACGCGCGATTGTTAACGTCATGCCGCCTATCCGCTCAGCCAATCAAACTGCGATATCAGTTGCAAACTCGCTTTTATGCCTTCAGTGTGAGGGGGAGCAGAGAAATAACATGCGGAACTTTATGTAGGCACGGTCGTGTGAGTAAGCGACTGAGTCACATTTGATCAGTCGCTTGACTTTATCGCTCGCAGTTGAGTCCCTATCGCACTTCTCCGTTGGCGTGCTGTTAGGGAGTGGTTGTTGAATAAGCACGCTCTTTTTAGCCTCAACGGCACCTACTCTTAATAGCTATAGGGATACTAATGATTCCTGTTGTATCAGAGATCTGAAGTGGCAAATGTATGTAAAGGGATTTGTGGCAAAACGGCTTTATGAAAGGAAGAACAGTAACAAATAACTTATAAATACGTTAGATCAACTGCGCTTCCAAATACGGTCTTAGTGTATTTCTTGTACAGGGACAGTAAAAAGTATTCCAAGACGTCGCTTTGTGACAAATACTAGGATTATGGAACATTCTGAAATTAGTTTGATTAATGTATGACGGAAGTTTCGTGGAAAAGACACCGCGACGAGTAGGGGCAAGTAGTGGATATCGAATGTTAAAAAATTTTTTAGATCAAGGCTTCGTACTGCCGCCGATGGCGATCGACTTGGAAAATGGCCTCATCAAGCCGGACATCTGCTTCAGCGAAAAATCCATTCGCGCCGGCTTCATCCGCAAGGTGTTCAGCCTCGTCACGATTATGCTCGGCATTGTCGCCGGAATGGTCGCATTGGCCCTCCTGCACAAGGCTACCAATGATTTTGTTAAAGCTAACGTCGGCCTCTACTATGCCGGCTAGTAAGCATTCTTGTACATTTGCTTGCGCTGAAACAGCACTGGTTGGTATTCCACGAGGCGGTGAAATAAAAATCAGGATGTTTGTGTTTAAAATAAGTATACATCATTTACTAACTAAACTGGATCATTGTTTGTACTTACTGAAAGAATTGTCCAATGTTAAATTAATAAGGCGCCTGACGGTACTCGCTCAAAATCTGTAATCATGCTTGTAGATATAACTTCGACGATAGCTCTTTAGCTAAGTCGCAGGATGAGTGTTCGTGATACCACAAGTCGAACGAGGTTAAACTGACTCGATAACTTGTCGTCGCCGTTTTGTTCCCACTAAGTACTTTCCCCCTTGCGTTGGAGTTATACCTCCTTCATTCAAAATGAATACATAATCTTGATATCAATTCAAGCACCTCTCTTCATCGTATTGTACCGACCAGTATGAGTTCTATGCGGACGGCTCTGTTAATTACTGTAGAGGCTCAAGCGAAACTTTTCAGTGGCACATTTTTGGTCGTCTACATCGTGCTGATGTGTTGCAAAAGTGTTCGCCGCCGAGCCCCAGCTAATCTGATATGCCTCGCGATTCTGGTCAGTTACCATTATTTCTTCGATCTTCATTTTACTCCACATGCGTCGAACCTACTTCAGAAGCTTTGATATTTTATTACACATTTAGGGTAATTTTAGGCAAAAATTAACCCGCGCTTCTGAAATTTTAAAATTACGTTTGAAATCTTTGCCTCTAAAGCTATAAATATCCCAGAAAACATGAGAGCGTAAGTGTCTCTTTAAACGGTATTCCTTTACAATACTATAACTCAGTTTTTCTTATACAGCAAAAATCGTTTTTGCGGAATAGCGAAATCCTGCATTTTGGCAAATCACTTGCAGGTATCATAATTTACCGGCCCCCATTTACCATTATAAACAACTAATACTGTATCCATGTTCAACTTTATATGACTATCTTCAGACACTAGCGATCGGATTCATGACGATGATGATCACGGCGATGTACGATGTGCAGTCAGTGTTGATGGCGATGGGTATCACCACAGCCTGCTGCGCTGGCATCATCATCTTCTCGATGCAAACGAAGTATGACCTGACGAGCTGGATTGGCATCATGTGCATTCTCTCATTTGCTCTCTTCTTTATCGGCATCGCCGGTGTCATCGTCTACGTCACCACTGGCTCTGATGTGAGTATGATTAACTGGTTTAAGTTGACTGTATACGGCTTGGTGTGGTATTTTACGAGCAGTCATTAGGAATTTATCATACTTTGCTGGTTATATGTGGGTCGTCGTATAGCACCTTCGAATCGAAGCACACGTCTTCGATTCGGCGGAAAGATTTGGACGCTCCTTTTTCATGCGCTGTCCTATACTTTTATTTCTATGAAGACACAGTCCAAAACAAAAAGGACAATTTCTGTTTTTTTGATTTGAAAAATGTCTATTTTATTCAGAACACATCCTATATGCAATGACAAGTGTTCTTTTAAGAGTAGGAATATAAATTATTTTCCTAGGTGAAATTGAGTACTGCCCTAATCTCAGCGTCATTTTCAGTGGCTGTATTTGGTGTATGCCGGCCTGGCGGCGCTATTTTTCATGGTATTCTTGGCCATCGACATTCAATTGATCATGGGCGGAAAGAAGTACGAGATCAGCCCGGAGGAGTACATTTTCGCCGCCATTGAACTGTTCCTCGACATTGTCTACATATTCTGGATGATTTTAATGCTTTTTGGCGGCAGAAGGTCAGTGAGCCAGCAATAAATGCTTGGCATGTACAGACTGGAGGACGGTTTGGACAGTATGCCACTTATCTTTGATAAATAATGAGATTATATTGAGGCCCGAAAGATGAACAGTAATCGGACCAAGTCGTCGTCTAATTTGTGTTCGAATGTACGCCAGACTGTGTTTTCGCGCGAGCATTGTATTTTTTCAACACTGTCGGCCAGATATCCTGAACTAATGCCGACATTTTAGCCGTTGAGTAGCGAAAATTCTTTTTAACAATACTTCTCACACCACCACCCCATGTAAACAATATAGCGGGAAGGCTCGTTAAAGTTGAAGTTTGCTTGACCAATGTTCCTAATATCAATTCGCAATAATATTACCGCATCGTTCGAATTGAAATACTTCTTATGTTTATTTTTACGGATTCAGTTTACAAAAATGGCAATTTGAGAATTAGGGCATTTAAACAAAAATATTGATACGCTCGTCAAAACATCTTTATATCGCGTTTAAAAGAATCAAGCAACGCGCAAAACATAGTCATATCTACTTTCATTGTTGAAGTTAGTTATTCAGTAAAAGAAAGATTGACAGTTATCTGAGTTTTTTAGTTTTCAACCCTGCCTGACAGCATCTCCTTTTTTAGCAACTAATTGTCCTGTACATTACTGGCGGATTCATCACTTCTCATCCCTTCTTCATCTGCTGCTTCTTCGTAAAAAGCACTGTTCGGATACTGGTATTGAAGTCAACAATGGGTTTTCAATCTCTGTTTCTTTTAGTTGGTTGTTCTGTCGAGTGTGATGATCATAAGCGTCAACAAAGTAGTCAAGTTATACTTTGGTTAAAAGCTACATTTATGAAGTTGGTTTGTGATTTACTCATAGTTTCGCAGCGTGCAAAAACTTCCGATCAAAATGAGTGTTGACTTTTTGTTTCCTGAGTTAAATGTTAATGAGCATAAAAACGAATATTATTGGAGTGAGCACCAAGCTCGGTGTTTTAATTCAAACTGATCGAAAAATGTCGACTGTACCCTTATTGATTTTTTGACTTCTTGATTATAAAGTTGAAAGTATTGCTTACTTATGAGAGCGGATTTATTCTTACATTATTTCTGCACGATTGCTTCTTTGAATGTAATTTATTGTCCTGTTCGAATGACGACGTTCTGTTCTTTTCTCTGATAAAAGCCGAGCGTTGTACTTTCTATTTATACAGAATTAAGACCGCAAGTTGTTTCGGGGAGCGTTTCCCTCCTATGGCTTCCTCTCTTTTCAGTACAGCAGTATCGATCCCGATTAAATTATAGGTGCTAGTGGAATTTAGGCCATTGCTTTCCTATAATCTACTTCTGAGGAAGGAATGCCGTGCTAAAAAGAAAAATAAAGCCAGTAAGAGGTGATTTTGAAAAAATGTCGGTATTGCTAGGCAGGGTCAGGATTGTATCCCTGCTGTCGATGCGCTGCACTGATGGGTGGAAAGAGATCGAATAAACTCGCTGAGGCAATCTAGAGGAGCGAGCTCACAATCCAAAATTATATTTGGTCAGCTGACACCTCGTTTCACTAGATTGTTTCAGCCATTTTATTCGATTATTTATGTCCCTCTGACACAGTTGCTTCCTGCGAAGCGAAGCACCATATTTCTCAAATTTTGATATCAGTAGCTTGCAGTTGTGGCACAAAGTGCGGCAACTCCAAGCTATTGACATCAGTACTGTAAGCAAGTAAGAACAATGTTAAGTGCTGATATTTCCTTCCCTTACTAGCAAACAGTTGAGGAAAGTAATTACGAACGAATCAGTATTTCTAAAGGGAACCTATGGTTCTTGTAAGAGTACAACATTGCATTTCTAAGGTCTTGCGCAAAGATTCGCTTTGGTTTTGTTGATGACTTTCTTGCTGTTTTTTCCTTAGTAAAAAATAAAAATTGAAATCTCGAATGTGAACGAGGCCTAGCTTTACGCGCTCGACTGAATCAGAAAACGAACCGGAATAATTGAGTAAGCGTAAAATTGATGTTAATTCTGATAAAAGTACTCCTCAAGCCTATATTGGAGTAATATACCCCCTAAAGCCACGGTTGAAATAATAAACGCCCCGGGTATTTGTTGGGATATTTACGGTATATTAGAAGTATTTGCCTTTGACTCGTACACATTCTTTTCACCAATCCGAGAGCCGAGCAATACCATTTGCAATGAAAGTTTGCGAGAGGCCTTCATTCCAACTATTGATGGCCCAATCATGCTCATAAAACAAGGAGCAGAGCTGGTAATTTAGAATTATTTTTTTATCAGAGCAAAAGGCCAGTAATTGCTGAGTGCCGGATCAAGCGAATAAGATGGGCGGGCGGGACTTTGAAGCCTAGCTGTCTAACGGCTTTCACACATTTATCTAAGATTCTAGAGCATTCCAGAATCATTATGACTTTAGTATAACGGAAGCAACATCTAGCTCAAGACGCGACAAGTAGTAGCGTATGGCAGAAATTGAGTGAACATGAAATATTCAGGAGGCTTCGTACCGCCATCAATGTCGGTCCAACCAATACCTATGCCGAGGTCGGCAGGCGATGGTGACGATGGCCAAAGGCAAGGTATCATCAAGCAAGACTCCTGCTTCAGCGACAAGTCCATTCGCGCCGGCTTCATTCGCAAGATGTTCACCCTCGTCACGATTATGCTCGGCGTAGTCACCGGAATGGTCGCACTGGCCATGCTGCACCGGCCTACCAACTATTTTGTTAAATCTAGCCTCAGTCTCTACGGTGCCAGCTTGTAAGCCGTCTTATACAAGAGTGCACGCCAAGACAGTACCGGTCGATATTCCACGAGGCGCTGAAATGAAAATTGGGACGTTTCTGTTTTAGAAAAAATACCATAAATCCTTCTCTACTTGCCCTTCCTCCAATGAACTATTACCCTTAAATTAACGTCCCTTCAAGCCTAAGTTTCAAAAAATAATCACCCGGGGCGTTTATTGAAGGTTTTACTATATATACCATTTTCACATTTCACATGATCTTTGTCAAATATTTTGAATGAAAAGTGCTACGATACAAAGTGGAAATAGCGTATGACAGTATTAGCGCAAACGCAGAAACGTTGCTCTTGGACACGACGTCGTAGATAGCTCACTAATTAAGTCGCAAAGAAAGTGCGGATAATACCACTAGGCGAGCGAAGTCGGTTCGACTCGATGCTTAGCCGTTGAGGTTTCGGTCTCTCACAGCATTTTGACCCTTCCCGCCATAATCCTGCTTTCTTGATTCAAAATTATTCAATACCTTGATCTTAGTTCAAGCGTCTCCGTCTTCACCATGCCGACCGGTGCGATTTCCCTGTGCAGGACTGTGTTAATGACTGGGTAAAGTGGCTCAAATGAAGCATTTTAGCATCACATTTTTCATCGTCTTTACCGTGCTGATATGTTGCAAAAGCCTTCGTCGCCGTTCTCCACACAATTTGATTTGTGCTGCAATTCTGGTCAGTTGCCGTTATTTTCTTCAATCGTATTCCGATCGTGGCTGAACGGAAGCTTGATCAATATTTTCATTAATAAATTTAGCAAATGAATGAAAATAACATTTTTATGGAGATTCGAAATTGGAAATAACCTAACATAGTCCAAGTAAAACAATCAAAATTGTTTGCATACTGTTTGAATTATTTTCGCGCTAATCAGATATCCGATACTAGAAAACATAGTTTCTACTGACTATCGTGGGTCGCTAAATTTAGTTAATGTGGAAACGTAAAATTTCAAGAAACCATCACTAATACTGCAATATTTAAAAGAAAAACTTGATAATTTGTAATTTTTTTGGGCTGTTGAAGTCACGGCCACATTCTAACTGTGGCGAATATGATCATACTAAAAAGCGCATGTGCAATGTTAAAGAGTGTTGTGAATGCAAATAAATCTCTTGCAAAATGAGCTGACAAAGTGCTTAAGTGGAGAGTAAAAGTTCTATTACGCCCGGGTCTCTTGATCGTAATAGCATAGTTTACTTGAAAACAGTTTCAATTACCGATATTTTTTCATAATATCATATCCTGGTGTCTCTCATACAGAAAAAATCGTTCGTAGAGGAATCGGGTATTGGCAAATCACTTGCAGCTATCAAAATTTACCGGTCTCTCATTAACCATTATGAACGACTAATAATGTATCCCAGTTCTACTATATATGACTGTCTTCAGACACTGGCGATTGGATACATGACCATGATTATCACGGCGATGAGCGATGTGCAGTCGGTGTTGATGGCGCTGGTCATCACGATCGGCTGCTGCGCGGGCATCATCATCTTTTCGCTGCAGACGGAGCACGACCTGACGTGCTGCATGGGCATTGTCTGCATTCTCAGATTGTTTCTCTTCTTCTTCATCATTATCGCCATCATCGTCTACATCACCACAAACATTATGGTTCGTTATCAATATCGCTATCAGCGCCGTTTTGCGGAAATCATGCTTCAGGCTTTGGCTAAGTGTGTCTTGAAAATCGACACTTTTCGAGATTTAAACAAATTTTTTTGAAAATTTTTCCGATTATCGTATCATCTCGTCGATTCGAAGTACAAATCTAGCCCGCTGTTTCGATTTGTAGAAAAGATTTTGACGCTCCTTTTTTGTGCCACTTTGTTGGTATTCAGGATATTCGTGCTAACGCACGGAAAGCACTTCGCACTTATATCATTCTAAATAGTGCGTTCAAACTGGCGTATTTTTTCAATACAATCCTAAAGTATATCTGGTATCCCAGACACTTTGCGTGCAACTATTGTCTAAATATATCTGTTATAAACGATCCATTTCACTATAAAACTTTGATTCATTTTACATACCAGTGCGTGATATGTGTTTTTTCCGCATTAATAAGAAAACTTTCCTAAACAAACAGAACATATTCTCTATTTTTTTGAAAGTGTCTTTGTTGATTAAAAAACATTCTCTTTGCAATGAAATATGTTCTTATGAGAGCGGAAATGGTAATTCTTCTGTGTTAAATTGTGTACTGTCACAATCTCTACGTAATTTTTAGTGGGTGTATTTGGTGTATGCCGGGTTAGCAGCGTTATTCTCCATGATATTCTTGGTCATTGACATTCAATTGATCATGGGTCGAAAGAAGTACAAGATCAACGCGGAGGATTACGTTTTCGCCGCCATTCAAGTGTTCTTCGACATCGTCTACATCTTCTGGATGCTTCTGTCCGTCATCGATGGCAGCAGGTCAGTGGACCAGTATTGAATGTTTAACATGCACAGACTGGAGGAAGGCATGGACAGAATGCCATTTACTTTACATACCCTCTTATTACCTATAATAGATGATCGACATTTGTAAATTAAATGTCTATGAATATTATTAGAACTGTTTGAAAATAATCTCAATGGTTGCTGAGCGGCAATTAAAAAGTTACCCCTTAATGATTCAAAGATTATAACCAGACCCGAAAAATGTACGGTTCTCGGAACAAGTCTTCGTCCGGCTTGTGTACATGCCAAATTATCTTATCTCACCGGCATCGAATTTTATTAACGCTGTCGGCCAGATTTGCCCCATTAATGCCCTCATTTCAGCCATTGAGCAGCAAAAATTCTGCTCTACAGTTCTATCGACATTGCCATCCATGTAATCAGCATAATAGGTAACAGGTGAGATCTCGTTTGCAGTAAATACTGTATTTTTTTATTTCACTGTCTGCGTTTTTGTCCACTAATCGCAGCGCCTTAACACTTGTGAGCTTATCACGTACGGCGATTGCCTTAGCAACGTGCCAACGAACAATGAAGATTCGCATAGACGTATCAAAATTGACGAGAGCTATTGCATAGCGATTGTGCTTTTGTTTTCAGCCGCAACTGATCGAGTTCTCTCGCGGGATATTGCTGCACATCATCAGACGGAGTATCGAAAGAGAGCTTTCCTCTTCCTTGCTGTTACTTTATTTATGATTGCTTGATATAAAGTTGTAAGTATTGCTTACTCGTGAGAGCCGATTTGTCTTTTCATTATTTCTGTACAAGTCGTTACTTCTGTGAGCGTAATTTTATTGTGCTGTGCGAATCGTGATATTTCGTTATTCTTTGTTGAAGAAAGCCAAGCGTTACATTGAGTGTTCGTTTATGATCAATACTGGGCTATTTCATAAAGCGTCTCCTACTGTGGCGTTCTCTCTTTTCAGTACAGTTGTGTACACTCCACTGGAATTACGGGTATTGATGTAATATGGGGTATCTCTTTCCCCTAATCTGCTTCTGAGGAAGAGATTTTGTGATGAAATGAAAAGGAAGCGAATAAGGAGCGATTTTTGAAAAGATATCGGTAGTGTTAGCAAGGATCAGGATTGAATCTGCAAATAAAAGTGCTGCATTGGTAAGTGGATATAATGTGAAAACAATATGAGATTTTATTTTATGATTACGTCACAATGATTTGATTTCTACAGTCAAGCTCTCGTGAGCTCTTTAAGGGCGTGGTAGGTGAAACAAAGTCGAGTTTTTAACAACGGTAAACTCAGGTTTTACCTGCATTAAAAGATTAATTATTTATTAGTAAACCGTCGCGTCATTTTCCTGATCTCTGTTTAACTTAGGCGTCAAGAATGTCTAGGAAAACCTCAGTATATTCTCTAAACGTATCACGGCACATTGAAAGAGCACCAAATGCGCCACATTTACTCTGAAGTAAGAGATTGCGAGCGCCCGTGTAAATACCTTTATACTTTCGCAGTTCATGCAAGCTCTGATTCAACCTTTCATTGTTTTATTCTATCACATGAGAGGATCATTCAGTCGCCGGCCGTCCTTCTTCCGCTTCGATAAAAGCCTTGGCTACGTCAAACAAAGAAGGTCGCGTATGCTGTACCGAACGATGTTGGACTCAATTCGTCTACTATTCCCCAATGCTATTTCTGCTTCGATAAGCGCTTCACTTTCTCCTTTTTCCATATTTACAGCGATAATTGCATTATTTGTGTCAGCCATTCGTTTTCCTTGTTTTGTAATGAAATGCTTGTTTGTATACTTACTTATATTGCATTGACTTCTACGACGTTATCTTTTTCCATTTGTTAATATCGCATTGATATTATTGAATGTAAATAAATACCCGAAAAGAATTAATAGTAGTTTCTTGCTTATTTTGATGGCAATTTCCATTGCAAGTTGGACAGAATTGATCATTTTAATGAACAAGTTAAAATGCAAAGTCGTCAGTTCGTCAAAACGGAGCACTTGCCTTCAGCGATCTGCGCAACAATTTTCCGATTAGATCTTCCAACTGAATTTTAACAAAATTCTGTTTCCGTTTTTAAAGACACTCGTAAGCTGATTCCGGTTGGACTAGCGGCACTTTCAAAAGTGTCCTTGGATTTCGACATGGCGAAGTTTTTGACTGTAATTGAAACGTTAGTACTTTTGCAACGATTCGCGCTCCTATCGTTGCGGGATCGAAGATTACATTTGTTCGAAAAGTCAGAGATTTTCTTAAGAAATTACTGACTCGATCCTATTTATATCCCCTAACATTTTTTAGTAAGGGAATGAAAAAAACAATAATTAACATTGTTCGAACAAGAGAAATACGGCGCTTCGCTCGGCAAAAAGCAACTGCGTCAGAGGTATAAAAATAATCGAATAAACTCGCTGAAGCAATCTCGAGGAGCAAGCTCACAATCAAAAATTATATTTGGTCAGCTGACATCTCGTTCCTCTATATTGCTTCAACGAGTTCATTCGATTATTTTCAAACCTCTGACGCAGTTGCTTTCTGCGGAGCGAAGCGCCGTATTTCTCAAGTATTGATCGCAGTAGCTTTTAGGTAAGGAGCGAAGTGCGCTAACTGCATGCTACTGACATCAACACTGTGTGCAAATGAGAACAATGTTAAGTGTTGATATTTCATTTCATTTCTTGCAAACAGTTATGTAAAATAAATAGGAATGAACCAGTATTTCTAAAGGGGTACCTTTGGCCTTCTCAAACAAATTTTATTGCCTTTCTATCTTACATTATTCCCTGCGGAAGCAGTCGTTTAGGTTTTGTTGATGACTTACTAGGTGCTGTTTCCGTGGTACAAAATTAAATTAAATTCTGGAATAGGAACGAGGCCAGCGCACCGCGCTCGGTTGATTCAGAAAACGAACCTGAAGAAATGAGTAAGATTATAATTTAAGTTACATCAAATATAGGTCTCCCTCAGGCCTATGTTGAAGAATTAAACCACCTGAAGCGACGTTTGAAATAATAAACGCCCAAGGTGATTATTGAAGGGTTTACGGTCTAATAAAAGTATTCGACGTTAACTCGTATACGTTCTTTTCATCAATCCGAGAGCCAATCAATACCATCTACAATGAATGTTTGCGAGAAGCCTTCATTCCAGCTATTGATGGCCCAATCAAGCTAAGAAAGCGAGGTTCAGAGCTGCGAAATGAAGTAATCTTTCATCCGAGCAAAAAGCCAATGATTGCTGCGTGCCAGATCAGGCGAATAAGATGGGCGGGCGTGACTTTAAAGTCCAGCTGTCTGACGGCTTCCACAGTTTTCTGGCTAATTCGTGATCGTGTGTTGATGGAGCAGCACTGATTGCTGCACAATTTATCTCTTCTTCCTCTTGATGGCCTCTCTCATCTCCTAAATCTTGAAATAATTATTAGGACAGATCATTTGCTTCTCAGGAGGCCACTGGAGGAAAAGTATTCTTCACCGGTCCCAGAAAACAGTGACCATTGCAGTAGTGGACGCTTTGGCTACGATTACTTGAATCGGCGCGTACTATATCGAATCGAATGAGCACGAAATATTTAGGAGGCTTCATACCACCACCAATGGCGACCAATCTCGTACCGTGGCCGGCAGGCGGTAATGCAGGCTACTCAGAACAGGGTCTCATCAAGCAAGACTACGGCTTCAGCGACAAAACAATCCGCGCCGGCTTTATTCGCAAGGTGTTCACCCTCGTCACGATTATGCTTGCTGTCGTCACCGGAATGGTCGCATTGGCCCTCCTGCACAAGCCTACCAACGATTACGTTAAATCTAGCCCCAATCTCTACGGCGCCAGCTAGTAAGCCGTCTTTTACAGTTGTTCACGCTGAAATAGCACCGGCGGGTATTTCATGATGCGTCAAAATAAAAATTGGAATGCTTATATTTTAGGATAAAAAATACTATTTCCACCCTAACTTGGATCGGTACTGAATTTTTGAAAGAAAACGATTCAATTTAAAATGAATAAGGTGTCTGACCGTACTCACTTAAACGCTGAAACTTTGCTTGTAAGTATAATTTCCATAACATTTTGTTTTTTTATCGCAGGATAAGTGTCGATGATACCGCAGCGCGAGCGTGATAGGATTGACTCGATTAGTCTCCATCGTGGTTTTAGCCCCTTACAGTATAATCGCCCCTTCACGTAAATCGTGTTTCTTAGTTTCAAAATCATTCACAAACCTTTTATTCATGAAAGCGCCTCCATCTTTAGCATATGGTACCAACCGATATGATTTGCTGTGCAGGATAGTGTTTATGACTGCAGCGAAGTGCTCAAATGGAAAATTTTAGCTTCACATTTTTGATCGTCTACATCATGCTGATATGTTGCGAAAGCCTTCGTCGCCGTTCTCCACACAATCTGATTTGTGTTGCAATTCTGGTGAGTTGCCGTTATTTTCTTCAATCTCACTCTGAACGTGGCTGAATGGAAACTTGGTCTTTGTTTATATAAATGAATTCGAAAAATGAATGAAAACAACATATTTTTATAAAGATTCGGAACTAAGATCAACTTAGTATAATCTTAGCAAATCAATCAAAAACTGTTTGCATACTGTTTGAATTATTTTCGCGCTAATCAGACATCCGATACCACAAATCATAGTTTCTTGTGACATTCGTGATTCCCCTGTACTTGATTAGCGTAGAAACGTGAAATTTCGAACAACCATCACCAATACTGCACTATTTTAAAGAATAACTCGATAATCTGCATTTAGTTTGGGCTGTTGATGTCACGGTCAAATTTAAACTGTGGCGAATATGATTATACTAAAACGCCCATGTACACTGTAAAAGAACGCAGGCGGATGCAAAGAAATCTCTTGCAAAATGGGATGGCAAAGTGCACAAGCGGAAAGCAAAAAGATCTCTTACGTCCTCGTCTCATGAGCGTAATAGAATAGTCCACAAGAAAACACATTTTTCATTTATCAATTTTCCTTTATAATATCATGTGCTAGTGTCTCTCATAGAGCAAAAATATTGTTTGTAGCGTTATCGTACTTTGGCAAATCACTTGCAGTTATCAAAATTTACCGGCCTCCATCAACCAGTAGGAATGACTAAAACTGTATTCGAGTTCTGCTATATATGCCTGTCTTCAGACACTGGCGATTGGATACATGACCATGATGATCACGGCGATGAGCGATGTGCAGTCGGTGTTGATGGCCCTGGTCATCACGACGGGCTGCTGCGCGGGCATTATCGTCTTCTCGCGGCAGACGGAGCACGATCTGACGAGCTGGATGGGCATTGTCTGCATTTTCGGATTGTTTCTCTCCTTCTTCGGCATCATCGCCATCATCGTCTCCGTCACCACGGGCGCTAGGGTTTGTTATCAGTGTCAGCATCATTATCAGTGTCAGCATTATAATCAGCACAATGTATGCGTTTTTGGGCAGTATTTTGCGTGAAGCTATCAAGAACTAATAATACCTTTTTGAGATTTTCTCAGACTTCTATAATCAAATCAAACGCCTCACACTCCAAAGAAGACACTTTCAACACCAAAAATAACATATTTAATATTTTTTAACTTGAAAAATGCCTTTTTGATTAAGGAGACATTCTCTTAGCAATGTGAAGTGTTCTGTTGCAATGTGAAGTGAAGCAATGTGAAGTGAAGTAAGAATGAAAATAATACGACTTACTGCTAAAATTCTGTGCCGCCCTAGCCTATGCGTTATTTTCAGTGGATGTATTTGGTGTATGCCGGGCTGGCGTCACTACTGTTCATGGCGTACCTGGCCATCGACATACAAATGATCATAGGTGGAAAAAAGTACGAAATCAGTCCGGAAGATTACGTTTTCGCCTCCATTCAAATGTTCCTCGACATCGTCTACATCTTCTGGATGGTTCTATCCTTTCTCCGCCACTGTCGGTAAATGAATCAGCAGTAAATGCTTGACACGCACAGACTGAAGGACGGCTTGGACAGAATGCCATTTATCTTACACGCCTTCTTATTACCTTTAACAGATGATCGGTATTTGTAAATTAAATGACTTAATGAATATTATTAGAACTTTTTGACAATAATCTCAATGGTTTCTAAGCGGCTATTCAAAAGTTACCCCACAATGGTTCAAAGACTATAATGGGACCCAAAAAATGTACGGTTCTCGGACCAAGTCGTCGTCCGGTTTTTGCACGAATATCTGCCAAATTTTCTTTTCGCGTCGGCATCGAATATTTTTAACGCTGTCGGCCAGATATAACCCATTAATGCCCTCATTTCAGCCGTTGAGCAGCGAAAATTCTGCTCTACAGTACTATCAACGCTGTCATCAATGTAACCAGCATAATAGGTAACAGGTAAGTTCTTGTTTGCAGAAATTGCTGCATTTTGTTACTTCACCGTCTGCGTTTTTATGCACTATTCGCAGCACACTGCCTTAACACGCGTGAACTTGTCGCGTACGGCGATTGCCTTAGCAACGCGCCGACGAACGATTAAGATTCTCATTGAAGCAACGAATCGCAAAGAGGTTTTTATCACAATTGTGTTGTTTTGTTTTCAGCCGCAACTGATTGATTTCACTCGTGGGATATCACTGCTCAGCATCAGACGGAGTATCCAAAGAGAGCTTAACTCTTCTATACTATTACTGATTTTATGATTGCTGGTTTTGAAGCTGAAAGTATCGCTTACTTACGTGTTTCATCTTATCATTATTTCTGTATAAGTCGTTGCGTCTATGATCGTAATTTTGATGTGCTGTTCGAATCGTGAAGATCCGTTCTTTTTTGTTGGAGAAAACCAAGCGTAGCATGAACTGTTAGTTAAGGATCAATACTGGGCTGTTTCATAAACGTCCCCTCAAATGGCGTCCTCTCTTTTCAGTACAGCCGTCTTCACCCCAATGGAATTACGAGTTTTGATTTAATTCGGGTCATTAATTTCCCCTAATCTGCTTCTGAGGAAGAAATGTAGTGGTGAAATGAAAAGGAAGCGGATTAGGAGCGATTTTTGAAAAGATATCAGTAATTGTAATTAATTTTTTAAGCGCTTGTCTCGCTTATTTGTAGTGAATATGCAATTATTTTGTGCTTATGATTGGTATTTCGATCATAGCTTCATATATTTGTCGTTAATTAAGACAGAATTTTTCGAAGGGCCGAGTTACGCTTAGCACAATTTGCACAAAGGGGTCAGATTCTGATGAAACTTTGCATACTGGGGTTATTAAGGTCCTATTCCACGCGTGATATTGTTATACTTCTAGATATCCTTGCGCTTAAACTAACTGAAAATTTTATGTGTGCATCGGAAGGGTTCAAAGCACGCTCTGCTTAAAACTAGTCCCCTAGTCGAGGGTATGATAGTGAAGCGTGCGCGCGCATTATTCTATAGTATCATACCTTGTATGCCAATCGTTTATCACACTTTTACATTAGCGACTTTACCAAATTTACTTACTCGGTGGAAATGCTCGACTATCGGTAAAAGTGAAGTAAAGTGAATCGAAACTCTTAGACTTGGTAAACTCAATGAGGTAAACAGAAACAAAATCGAAAAGGCACCGGTGACGGGTTAGCTAAACCTGAGAGCTATAGTCGAACTTAGTTCTGACAAATATATCGTAATACAGATTTAGCTTAGCTCTGAAATAATGGCAGGACGCAGCGAATACGCTGGCTAGTTTTTTATATGACAGTTTGACGGTATTTTAAACAATAATTCTTTAATAACTATAGTTTATAAATTCTGAGTACTCGTACCTTTCCAGGAGTGTGACCACCACACATATAGACCATTCCAAGACTTTTATATCCAGAGTTAATTATGGCACATTTTGCCATAGCCTATAAAAGTTACTTTGCTTTGCTCGTTTAAATTATAGGGTTCAGTAGTAAATCAGATGACTAGGAATTTCATTATTTTTAAAAGAGAACTCTAATTTGCAGGCGCTGAAAAACGTATACATCATTCTGTTTCAATTAAAATGTTGAAAATTAGTATTAGTCAGTAGAATATCAGCAGGCGGCAGGATAACAATGCGCATATCAGCTCTGAATTAGTCTAATAAGTAATTTTAACGAAAAAGTGTTAGTGTTCGGCATTCATGTTGACATAAAAGTAAATAGTACAGTGACATCTTGTTATGAGGGACAATTAAAGGCTGTAGGACCATACCATCACCTCTTTGCTGTTGTTTTGCATATCTGTAATGTTACTCACAACCTTGTGCTGTGGGTACGCCTATTTGCTCCACTTCATATCGATCGATCGCAGAGGCGGAGCTCCACTTGTATGAGAGCACATACCGCTTGCATTCTCCGCAATTGTTTCACGCTTATCACAAATTGTATAGTATGCTTCATACCTTAACAGAGCGTGGCCTGTTTTACGACGGCGACAACAAAGCATGTGGGGGTGTATGTGCTATCTAGGTGTAACACAGGCTGTCAGCCTTGCTTATAAATCAAGCAAAACTAGAATGAAACAGCGCTCAAAAGTGCAATATTAGATGAGTGAATCATCGAATAGTGTATATATCGAACAGAAATCTTCATTTAGATATTCTTTCTGCGGTACTCTTCGCATATGCTTCCGTTCGAAAATGATCACTAAAAAGAGTACTTGCGTTCGCTGATGTACGTGAAAAGTATTAGCGGTCGAGAAATAGGGTTGAATCAGGTAGGATGCCATCCCTCGCTTACGAGACCAGGGATCACTATAGTGAATTGCGAAACAAGTGTAAGTAAAAGGCTTGGCGAGCTCGATAGAATTGCGCGATATTAGCGCGTGATAGTAAAGAAGAGCGGGCGAAACAAAGGGGCACAGGCAGCGCGCTTTGTATTACACTACACATGAATGTTCCTCGTAAAAACTTTAATCGATAAAAAGAACGAAAAACAATAAACTAATGGTAGGTTAAAAAAACCATTTTTATTCTAATGTGAGTAGCCTTTAAAATTTTGAACTTATTATTTCAACGAGTAGAAATTTAAAACTGGCTGGGATCAGATTTTAAGATCGACTGAGGCGTAATCAACTTATTATTTTAGTAGCTGATGTCCACCAACCATACCAATTCATAATTCGCATATATATTTTGTTTCAAGGACGCAGATTGCAGTCGTTTAAATCATAACGTGCAATGATCATTCATTATATTAAAACATAAAACGGATCGACGCTGATGTCATGCGTTACCTTTGAAGTCTCAAAGCATTGTTATTGCAGGCGTGGTTGGTGCGCATCATTGCTATAATAGTGCAGTCCCCATGTGGTAATAATGACTGATCTGGCGTTAACAGCAGGGGCCAGTTTACTTAAAAAAGCGACTGGACTTGGCGGCGGGGGCGATAACGAAGATGCTGGCAAAAAGAAGGAGCAAACTAAAATTTTGAAGGAATCAATCAAAGCGGGACGGCTCAAAACGGAGTTGGGTAATGAGCGCGGCGAAAAAGAGAAGGCTCTGTTGCAACTGCGAAAAAATGAGACTGCAGTAGAAAGTCTAACCGCAAATTTCGATTCCGTGCGCGTAAAAAGTCAGGATTTGCAATTGACTGTACAGCAATTGTCTTTTCAAGTCAACGGAAGAGAAGAGGAAATTCGTCGGATATCTCAGCAGCTTTCAGAAAAGAACGGTGAAGTGCAGCAGTTGAAAACCGAAGTTGAGGCCGTAAGGTTAAAGCTACGAGAGGAAGAAGTGCATCGGATAGAAAAATCCTCTGCCTACGACATTTTGGACGCTCGTTTCAAGGAGGAAGAAAAAAAGCGACAGGAACAGCAGCTGCACGTATTGCAGGTATGATTAGTATGCTTCGTTGCTTTTCATAAAACCTTTGTTGGTTTTTTCGTTAAAAAGTAAGGTCGCTAGTAGAAATTTAAGTATTTGTGCCTACTGTTGATCTGCAAACAAATACTGGATAAAAATAATTTTTTCATCGGTAAAGCAGCAGTTAATTAATTTTGATAATCGATAAGTGAGTGTCATCTGTTAAGTAATCGGAAATACGTAAATAGTGGTTTGAAAACATTTTCGTCTTTTCTCGAAGAGCATACTAAAGAAGAAAGGAGAGCAAAAGTACAAAGCAAAAAAATTTCGTGCACAAAACGTGCCGCATGTAGACGAAGATACATAGTTAGCATACCAAATTGATGCATCTAATTTATGAGCAAAAAATAAGTGCAATCTAACTCAAATTCGATGCTGTTTACAGTGCAGTCAGAGATCGTTGAAACCGTACAATCATAGAAACATAAATATATACCATTTTGATCCATTCTCAAATGGCTCCCTGATTAGCTCTCGTTAATAACCATATGATTGCGTGAAAGTTGCTTATAAGATACTAGAACCTCATTAGCCAAAAATGCCAGTATGACTATATTTCCGCTAATTCCCATACGTAATTTGCATGGATTAATTTGCGAAAGTATTACATTACAGAAGGACAAGGAGTTACGAAAATTAAACATCCGCTTAGAAGAGGAGCGTGACAAATATAAGGAACAGCTAAAACACAAGGAGGACTTGATTCAGCAATTCAATACCGATCTCGAAAGTGAAAGCAAGAAATACGGAGAATTAGAAGATCAGCTCTCGCAAATGTCTGAACTACATCCAGGGGTAAGAATTAATTTTTGGTTTAAAACTAAGGCAAGAGTAATAACAATTGACGTGCACTTATATCGCTTATATTGTCTTCTAAATAAGAAACATTCGTTGCTATTCATTTTTCGTCTTAAAATAGTTCCTGTTCGGGAATATGACTTTTATGAAAGAAATGGAAATCATTCAAACTCACAAGTTCATCTTTTGGAAAATGGACAGTCAGTGTTCAACTCCGTTAGCGATCCAATTGTTAACATCATAATATCTAATACAGTATTGTAGCATTTGAGTTGTAGCCCTTCATAAAGAAACGATTTAAGATAAACTTGAATAATTTGTTAACATTGCACAGTGCTAGATACTAGGGATTGTCTCTGGACGTTTGATCTTAGCGTATAAACCTCTTTGAATGATAGACCCATGTTGCATTCGTTAGAATATAATGCGGCGCTCTGTTTGTATTAACTACTCGGATAAGAGAGTTTATTTGAAACAGATCCTAATTTTCGAAAGTTCTATTGTAAAAGAAGTTTTGCTCGCAAAGAAGTTGGAATTTTAGTATCAGCGCATTGCTGTATGTAATATTATAAGCATTATGTACTGTAATTTTTTCTATTGAGTGCTACGGCACTAAATATATGTCTACCGCATCAGCTACTTATCAATTTGTAGCTGTTTATTCTTGCAGGTGCGTGCACTTCTCACTGATCGTGCTGTGCTCGATAAGTTGCAAAGCAAGAGAACAAAGGTTCGTGTGTCTTGGGTTTTGTGAAAAAGTCTTAATGCCCTTCAATAGCAAATTCAAAAAGCAAAAACACTTTTTTTTTCGAATACCAATCCTAAAAACCGACATTCTACAATTCTTTTCGGAATTTGACTTTGGCTTAAAATAGCGTTTACGCTTCGCTTTAGTGCGTAACTTTCATACGTCAAAATCTAGCAGAGAGTTTGTGCATTGTGCGCAGCGCGAGTATGCGGCGACAATGCGTTTGCTTGGGTGCACAACCGTGATGAAGTGAAAAGTGCATAATTGACATAGGCACATTCTTTCTAGATTCGAGATCTTGAGGCGAAAGTCAGCCAGTTGCAGACTAAATTAGTTGAAGACCAGCATGATCACGACCGTAAGCAACGAGAAGCTCACGAAAATGTTGAAAAACAGCTGAGAGAGAGCGCTCAAACGGCAAACCAAAAAGAGGCAGAATTAAAAAAATTTTATGAGAGAAAGTTGCAAAATATGGAGGAAACCAGTAAAAAACAGGAATATCAGTTGCTGGAGCGCGCAGATACTGCAAATAATCGTCTTTTGGAAGTGATTAAAGAAAAAGACACAAAATTGCTCGAAGTGCAAGTAGAATCAGAAAAACAGCTGAAACTGTTCTTCAGCAAGGAAGAATCGCTGAAAGGCGAGATCACAATGATGAAAGCAGAGTACGAAAATAAACTATTGCAAAATATGACTACTTATCAAGAGCAGCTTCAGCGACAGGCGGTGGAGTACCGACAAAGTTGTGAAACTGCTAAAACCGAAGCGGATAAACAGAGATGTTTTTATGAGAAGAAGCTGCAAAATATCGATGAAACCAAAAAACAACTGGAGAGTCAATTGCTACATCGCGAAGATATTGCAACCAATCGTCTTATGGAAGTAATCAACGAAAAAGACACAAAAATGCTCGAAGCACAAGTAGAATCGGAGAAACAGCTGAAAATGTTCTTCAGAAAGGAAGAATCACTGAAAGGAGAGATCGCAATGATGAAAGTAGAGTATGAGAATAAAATCATGCGAAATAACATCACTTTTCAAGAGCAGCTTCAGCAAAAGGCCGCTGAGTACCAACAAAACTGCGATACTGCTAAAATGGAAATGGATAAACAGAAAGATTTTTATGAAAAGAAACTGCAAGATATGGATGAAAACAGTAAAAAACAGGAATGTCAGTTGCTGGAGCGCGCAGATACTGCAAATAATCGTCTTTTGGAAGTGATTAAAGAAAAAGATATGAAATTGCTCGAAGCACAAGTAGAATCAGAAAAACAACTGAAACTGTTCTTCAGCAAGGAAGAATCGCTAAAAGGCGAGATCACAATGATGAAAGCAGAGTACGAGAATAAACTCTTGCGAAATAATACTTCTTATCAAGAGCAACTTCAGAGTCAGGCAGCTGAGTACCGACAAAGTTGTGAAACTGCTAAAATGGAAATGGATAAACAGAGATATTTTTATGAGAAGAAGCTGCAAGATATGGACGAAAATAGTAAACAAAAAGAATTTCAGTTGCTCGAGCGCACAGATACTGCAAGCAATCGTCTTTTGGAAGTAATTAAAGAAAAAGACACGAAATTGCTCGAAGCACAAGTAGAATCGGAGAAACAGCTGAAACTGTTCTTCAGAAAGGAAGAATCACTGAAAGGAGAGATCGCAAAGATGAAAACAGAGTACGAGAATAAACTCTTGCAGACTAATACTACCTTTCAAGAACAACTACAGATTCAGGCGGCTGAGTACCAAAAAAATTGCGATACTGCTAAAATGGAAATGAATGAAGTGAAAGATTTTTACGAGAAGAAACTGCAAGATATGAATGAAGCAAGTAAGGAAAAGGAATGTCAGTTGCTGGAGCGTGCAGACACCGCAAGCAATCGTCTTTTAGAAGTAATTAAAGAAAAAGGCGCGAAATTGCTCGAAGCACAAGTAGAATCGGATAATCAGCTGAAACTGTTTTTTAACAAGGAAGAATCGCTGAAAGGCGAGATCGCAATGATGAAAGTGGAACACGAAAATAAACTATTGCAAAATATGACTACTTATCAAGAGCAGCTTCAGAGACAGATGGTTGAATATGAGGGAAAGAAAGAAAAGATCAAACTGGCTATGAACACTCTTAAAGAAGAACTTGAGAAGAAAATAAAGGAAACGAATACAGTAGCAGAAAGACAGCTTCAATGTCAACTGAATACCTTCCTGCATGAGCAAAAGCACGCAGAAATTGTGCTGAAGGAAACACAAACCGAATGGGACAAAAAATTGCAGGTAAGGTTTAAAATGTTAATAAAGCAGTTTCAGAATGAGGTTATAACCATACTAATTAATAAATTCGTTGTCAAATGTGTTTTAATTATCGAAACTGATACTCAACGGAAGAAAAATGTCTAATATAATTTCTAATATACCTAGCTTTAAACCGTAGTTCAGCTAAAAATATCCTGGACTTTAAGGGAAAAATAGTTATCATAGTTAACGGTCGACACATTCAGTTTGTCCTAAAGACAGCTGTGCATTCCTTTTTTAGAAAAAAGTTAAACTTCGTTTAAATTCATGTGCAGAAAATTAAATATTTTTTTGGACACTACTATGTAATATTGTAAACTTTTCGAATTTAGCGTAACGCTGTTTTATTGAAAAGATATCGCATCGGAATCGTGCATGATTCCACGATCTGAGCCCTTGTTCAGGAAAATCGGATCCCCCTGCACTGAGAATTCTCGATTTAAAGTATTGGGGAAATACTTGGAGCACCCTTGTATATCACGTACACGACTTAATTCCATAAGTTAATATGACACCGTTCAGACAATATAATACGCGTCCTTGGAGGAGGCGCAGTTTAAAGTTTAGGATGGAGGCTTTCCCTTTATAACCCGCATCGAGCTCTGATATCAATATCGTTGCCTTTGGTTTAATTACGATTGCAGGAATGCCGCGTTAATTGCGAAAAACAGCTCCAGCATCAAGCAGAACAGTCTGCAGCTCGAGAAGAGATTTTAAAGAAAGAACAGATGGCCATTAAACAAAGTTTTCTTGAACAAATAGATAAAATGACAGTGAAGTATCTGGAAGGAGATCAATATTCGAAAACGTTACTGTTAGAGACGATATCGGAGAAAGACAAACAACTGACGCTTGTGAAGGCCGAGTACGACCGGAAGATTGAGGAAATAGAAAGTGGACATAGGGAGTGCTTATCAGAGCTTCACATTCAACTTACGAGAAGCGAATCAGAGGTACAAACTTTTCGAAGATATAATAAAAAGATAGCATTAGTTACAGTCATGATTTATAAACGTATAATCCCTTCCAGAATGAATTAACTTGGTAGATATGTATCTCAATATGTAATCTATCATGCTGCGCAAAGGGGAATCTAATTATTGATTAAACTTTTAATCATGTAGGAGAAAGAGAGGTGAACCATTGATAGATTGTCCCGAACAGAAAAAGCCATGCAGCCTGCTTCGACCAATTTGTCAAATCCAATATTACCCAGTGCGATCATATAGTAATTAACAGATTTATAATACATTTACTAGAGGGTGCAGTTATATACAAATTCTAGTACAATAACTTACTAGCAAAGCTGTACAAGATTTTTGCAATGATCTTCGTTGTTTATCTGTCGCTTACCTATTTCATAAGATGAGTAACGTTTTCCGTCAACTCACTATCTTTGCCAATAATTTCCAGCTCAGGAATATCCGTTCAGAAAATTTTGACTTCCAAGGTATGTCACTGCCGCATATCGCGCAGTACTGCCTGCTGCCTGTGATGGTAAATGGAAAGCGTGTTGCATCACGCGCAACCTTAGTGAAAACCTTTCATACATCTGAGAAAACCATTATAAAGCTTTTCTAGTTAACTTTTTCTGGTTACAGTCAACATAGGCCATAGCGTCACCCTCTGGACCGGAAAAAAGGAAGTGACGCTATGGCCGAGTGACGCTATGGACTTCTACAGTATGCCTATTTCGTAGCGGGACCCAGTTTTTACAAACGAATACTGTATTAGTGCCTCCAAAAATTAGTGTTTTACACCGTGCGGTACAATACTGTACTACTAGCTTGATTCGGAATCCACTTAAATGCTCCACGGACCATGAAACCTATGTGTAGGGAGGGCAAGCGACAGCCAGATGAACTGACCTACCAGAGAGAAAGACAGCTTTGGCGCGGTTCGTCCATCGTAATTGCCTACATTAGGCAGTTACGGCGAGAGAGAGAGGAAAAATGTGGCTAATTAGCTGGGTGACGCTATGGCAGGTGTCGTAAACATGTCAAAGATGGTACTCGGGACCGACCCAATGTGACGCTATGGCCGATGTGATGCTATGGGCGGTGTCGCTATGGACGATGTTGACTGTATCTCTCTCCAATTATCATAAAAAAATAACTTTCAGATAAAAAATCTGCAAATAAAGAATGATGAGCTCGCTTTGAAATTCAGCGATTTAAATGCTGAAGTTGTCAAAGAAATCAAAAAAAGGGAAGAACACGCAAACGTACTGGAAGTCTTATGTCTTCAACAGATTGAGATGCGCAGTCAAGGGCAAACAACAGTACATTCCCTACGATATTTCTTGAAATTCCTTAAATTATAAAGAACGCTTCTGTTTTAGCGCAAAAATCATCAGTCAGCAGAGCAGTTGGATAAATTTGTGGCGGCCATTGCTGACCACAGCAAAAAGGTAAGAAAGTTAGTCTTACTTCCTGAATATTGCTGAACGTGCCCTCGTACCACTGATAACTGACAGAGTGCAGAGCAGACAAGTGCACGGTGTAAAATTAAGAGAGATAAACAGGATGATAAAAATAATCTATTTCGGCATTACATATTTCAGCACTTTCCAGTTTCATATGCTCATATTTTATATGCTAAATGTCATTTATAATCTTTTTAGTAAAATTTGATAACTTAACATCCTTTAAATCGGATTTTTAACTATAATTATCGTGGCTCAAAGTTACTGAGATATTTTTTGTAGAATACGCATTAATACGTTCTCAGTGTCAATCAGTTATGGAAGCCAATGAAGTCAAAGCTACAGAAGCATTCCTTTAAGGGTCCTTCTGAGATTCCATACTCCCAAGAATTCTTAACTTTGCTGTTTTCTTCGAATGAACTTAAATATTCTTTTTTGTGCTTAAAAGAAGTAAAAATCTTTTATGCCTTACTATAAAAAGAATAAGTAACTCCGCCTTAAACGTTGATGCATGTTGTTTATTTTTAACTGGAAGACCCTAACGGACCTTTGTGGGCTCTCGAAATTTTTGAGACAGACTTGGTTATGTCATTAGGCAGAAATTGCGTGACGTCAAAAATATCTTTATTGTCTCATATATTAACACTGAATGTTTTACAAAGCTTTTTCAGCATTAGGGATATATAATAGGTGACGAATGCAAATTTTCGCTCATGCAAGTTAAAATATCAAACATACTAAATTTTTGCACGTAAATGTTTAGATGAAAAATGAAGCTCAAAGACTTGTAAATGACCAAGCTTCCCAAAGCAGCTTATTAGCATTTGAATCCAGCGTACAGTCAAGATCCAGCACTTCTATCGACGATCTATCAACTGATACTACGATTGAACCTTTATCCAATGCTCCGCCCAACGCTGAAGCTCCATCTGATACTGATGCTATACTCAACGCTGACGCATCAGCTTCAGCTACAGACCTTTCTGGTGCTGAAGTTACACCTTCTGACGCTGACGCGCCTCTAGCTGCTGATGACAGCTCCAACCATTAATTGCAATATTTTAAATGATTTGTTCCTTAGTTAAAATTCAGTTATCTGGCGCATAGCACTAATTGGGATCATCCATATAAACTTTAATGCAGAGGGGAGAAGAAGGTATTTGACGAGAGGGGGCTATGACACAAGCGTTTTCTGCGGAATCATGGCTGCGTACAATCATCGGGTGAGCTCAATACTGTGTCTGCATGGTTAATTGATGAAAGAATGATCCTTGAAAGGGATAGGAGCTGCATTGTCTATTATGTGGAGGGGCCATTCCATTATTTTACTGGATCAAATTTTTTCTACTGCTGTGTGTCTTTGTTAAATTTACACCAGATTATATTACAGAAGGGGGTAGAAGTTGCAACTACACTTTAATACTCACCTGAAATTGCGTAAAATTGAATTATGTTACCTAGCTTTTAAAGCGTCCCTCTCAATTGGCATCCTCTTTTTTCTGTGCAGCGAAGTAACCCTAATGGAATTGTGGGTATGGGTGAAATTACAGGGTGGCACAATAAAATGGAACCCCATAAACTTTGTCTTTTTCACAGAACTATTTGACCAATTTACATCTAATTTTAACTGAACATGTACCTATCCATCCTGAATGATGTGTTGAAATTTCAAAGCGATCGGGTTTTTCCTAATATTTACACGAGCAATTTATTTTGTGTGATTCATATAGGGCACGCAAAAGCCCCAGACACCTGAGTCTATTTCAAGCAAACAGTTCAAATTCTAGCAAGATACGATACTAAGCGCGATTTAAACTTCATTATGGGCACTGTTTATTTAAGGCTGAGGGGGGAATCCAATTATTGTAAATTTTAGCACAAAATGAGCATTTGGCATAGGAGAATCTTAGAATAATGAAACTGAGCAAAAGCATCTCGTTTTTTTCGCGAAAGCTTGGACAGTTTGTTGGTAATACGAAACTCCACCCACAGACTTATGACACAGGACGCTCTCGCACTTGTGTCGCATAGCAACAGAGAACCAGTTGCCATGCAACACGCTACATTTTATGATCACGTTTTATGGATTTATCATCCATATTCGGTTCTGATTCATGTTCTTATGATACCCCAAAATTGTCCTATATAGAATATTTGTACCCGGTACTAACGATCCTGAACCGGAACCGGAACCTTTAATTAATTATTCGCGCTCCTCACATAAATAGTCACAATGATACATATAATAGTTAAAATAGGTTGCAGCCTCTTATTCTGTAGGTAGAATTTGTGGCAACAGTGGCGAAATGTCATGGCTCGTGTAAACGTGAATTGGCACAATTTCTTGCAGAGTTCGCTGTTTGAACGCAAAACGCAATTGATCGACAGGAATCCAAGTTTATGCGCAGTTTGCTTGAAATAGACTCAGGTGTCTGGGGCGTTTGCGTGCCCTATACGCAAATTAACATGTATACGCGCGTAACGCTTCTAATGCCGATTTACGGAATCCAAACGACAGTTAAAGTCGGCATTCATCTGTACTTGCCTTGCATAAATTGGTGTGTTAATTTTTTCAGAAGCTCTGTAATTGTATGCCCATATTTTGGGCCACAACTCAAACAACACAGCAAGAAAATAACTTGTGTACGTTAGAAAGGTATTTGTCGTGCCTCGAGAGCGCTCAATCAAAGAATGAGGAATTTATAAATTGCGCTGGGCATTGTGTTCAGAAATGTGAGAAGTGGACTTTTAAGTTGACACAAAAATGCGACCAAATTCAATGGCAAACATCGATTTCGGACAGCAAATTATATCTTGGATTCAAAGACAAGAATTATCCTTTCATTGAGGAACGTCTGAAATGGTCGTTTGAAACACTATTAGGAGAAGTGAGTGGCATTCTTGCAATCAGTTAATCGACAATTCTATCTTTTGCATTTTTTATAATTTAACATTATGTCGGTGCAAAAAATAGAATTGATGATTAACTGATTGATATTAGTTGGGCGGCATTATTGGATTTTTGCTGGGATACAGTTTCTACTTCATGATTCAATATTTATTGTTCATCGTCATTCGTTTCGGTTCATATATTCTATCAAAAGCGAAAAAGATTTTTGCAAAAGGAACAACATCAGTTATCGAACTGCACCCACAGCCTCAAGCAAACACACTCTCAAAATTATTTAAACTCAAACAAAACGGCACAAAAATAACAACATCCTTCATTCTTAAACTAAACAGCCTATTGGAAATTGATACATTTTGGTCAGCAGAAGATAATATTTTATCGTTAAAGAAAATTTTGTTAACAACGATGATGATCAGCATTTTTACCTTGTTCAGTTATTTAACTGCAATTATGGGCACCAATCTCATTCAAGAATATCGAGAAGAAAACACCGTTTCAGTGATGAATGTGCAATTTGACAAATCTATAACTTTACCAATTTCAACAGTATGTATAGATATGTTCCCATTGGACATGGAAAGTGCCGTACTATTTTGGGACTATTATTATGAATATCAAAGTGATGTTAAATCAGCATGGTACTACAGTACTGGCCATCAAGATAGGACACCCTTTTTTCTGATCATTACTCGCGAAATACCTTATGAACTTTAAAGAAATTTTATATGAAGGTGAATGACCTTTAGGGGGACTTTCTGAGCAAGTTTCGTGAAAATAGGATTTACTAAAAGAACTTCCCAAAAATAGGGTGGCGTAATGGTGAGACAGGCTCTGATCTTTTGTTAATCTTTTCCAAAATAGATGACTAACGAATGCGAAACTTTTACATTTTAGTAGACATTATTGAAGAACGGGTTTTCGGTAAAAATTACAATTGTATTTTGGGTATATTGGATGCTGAATGCTCTAGATTATCGATGTTGAAAAATAACAGTGCGTCCTCAAAAAATAGAACAAGTCTTTTGTGACTAATTTAGGCTTGGTACTTAGGTCAAGCGTACGATCGCAATACAAGTACAAATTTGGAACAAAATTATACAGGAGAACGGCGAATTAGGGTACTAACTTGATCCCTGATTTATCAAAAGCCCCAAGTTCGCAAAATTTGTATTTGAATTTTCTGGGTACTAAAGGCTGGCCAACAACTATTAAATCTTTATCATCACCATTAAACATGCCCTTAGAACCTCTACAAGCTGCTGAACGATCAGCAATTATTAGAAAAATGGTTCTTGCCTCAAACGCCAAACAATAAAGCTTAAACCACCCCTGTCTCTCTAATAAAGAATTATTCCCTTGAAATTTTAAAAGAATACATGATCTAAACCAAGGCATGGGATACCTTTGTCTTCAGTGATGAGAAAGAAGCCTCCGCTCGATGGTTCCAATGATTAAGTTTGCTGTTGCCATGATCTACGCACAGAATTTAACTACTTTTAGAAGTGCGTCCAAGGAGGAGGCTAAGTTACGATTTGGCAGGTCTTTTGCGCCAATGTAAAAGTATAACTGGTCCTTGTTGACGATCTTATGAATGAACCCAAATATTAAGAGTTGCTTAAGTATTATTCAGCAGGCTACTAGAAATCCTACAGCATGCTTACTGGTATTGAGAGAATTCCTTTGGTTGCTGACCGGCCTCAGTACCTTAACAGAACGGAACGCGAATTTATAGGTTTTGATCCTCCTGAGATTGACTGTGCGCCATAATATGGGATTCCGCTATGTACTTCGCGATTATATGCTTTAGTCTATCTATTTAGCGTGAAGTAGCCTCAATAGTAGACTTGCTTTCATCAGTTTAGGTCTTAGTGTATCCCTTTTCGATATCAGTCAGCTGGATTCACCTTCTTAACTGATGATCCAATTTTCATGAAACGTACTCAGTTAGTTCCCTTAAAGGTCACTCCATTTTATGTAAAATTTGATTAAAGTTTTAAAAGCTGTTTCCGATTAATGGTCGAAAACTAGGGGGTCCTTTCATTGTTGCCAGCACTGCGTTTGAATAAGACAGCGGTGCTGCAATATTCTGTTCATCGAATTGAAACATTCTTCAATCAAACTAACTTAACCAAAGATGCCTTTTTGCAAGAAAAACGCTGGACAAACAATACAGTTTTCTTTGTGTATTATTATTTTGCAGAGCTCAATGTTTGGGAACGAAATAATGCGTTATCCCCTCAGGATGTTTTAGAGGAAATGAAGTGGCTTGGTATAACCAAGGCGTTGCACTCTATTGAGAAGAAAATGGAAAGCCTCAATATATCCATAGGTTTGTGGTGTTTGCTATTTTGTAGAGATTATTTATTGCTTACAAGATCGTTTTAAAAGATTAATTGCAAAATTATTTAACGGTGAATTTCGATATGAAAAATTCTCAACTCTTATATACAAGTTTCCAATTTGCTTCCATCATCCATTAAAATGATATTAGTGTCGTTTAGCAAGCGTGCGCGTGAAACTGCCTTTCATAAGCTGTTTTCTGAAGCTATTCTTATTTTTTGTAATGTTAGACCAAGTAGAGTCTACCATTTTCCTTCTTTTATGGCATCCTGTACTCAGTCATAATTAAATTGAAAAGTTCAAGAATAGAGATAGTAGACGGCCGCTGTGATATTTTTAAAGAGTAAAAGCGGTCAGGGCACATTTTTTGATACATAGAAGAACTGATAAAACTTAACGAGAAACTTGAAATGAACCATTTTTGCATTATTCTGTATTGTTCTTGATGATTTTGAACGGTAGAATAGGCTAATAACGTTGCTAAAGCTAAGTGAAAACACAATTTTTTGGTGAGAACTATCGTATTTTTCTCTCTTGGCGTAAACTGTGCCACTCGATTGCTCGATTACGCCTATTTATGCAGAGACTCCGCCAACAACGAAGATATGTTGGAAAACAAATAAGGCATTTGCATTTCGAAAGCAGCTATTTCCTTTCACGCATATTATCGCTGCTTCTGGAGCAACTTCGTAAATATGCGTGAATAAGGTGTGGCAAAAAATAACAAATAATGCTTCTAGATGAACTACGACAGGCATTTGGACGACAAATTGCTCGCATTTATTCTCTAAATGCCCTGCAAATTAACTCAGCGACGGATTACAACGGTTTTTATGCTACAAATCGAACAGAAATTCCAATACATTATGTCTCGAGTATTAGCAAATATCAAATTTGCTATCAGGAAAGTGTCAATTATGTCGCAAGCCTAATGACATCAAATGTCATAAGATATAAGTTACAAGCCTATAATTTGAATGTCCATTTTTTGAAAATTGTTTGTAATTGTCCCTGACTTATCTGCTGTTGGTCCTCAGCCGAAAATAGGGAGATCGCCAAATATTTCTTTAATTGATCAACCTTTGGATCGTTTTTGAGCACTACTTACTTGAAAAATATTCAGAAAATATCCGCTATAAGGCTTCTTTTACTTTTTAGATTTCTATGCAAAACATTTTTGGGTTTATGAAAGTCTTCAACCCCTATAAAAAATTCTTTCTTGTAAAGCAAAATAGAGTAAAATAAGTATGAAGTTTGCTTGTTAGACATTGAAGAAACGGTATAAAAGCTATTTATTCAAATTAATTTTCGGTTCGATATGGAGCTCAAGGCAGTGTTTTGCTGTGTAGTAAAGAAAATTTGTCTGAGATTTTCAAGAATTAAAAGTTTGTACTGATCATAATTGACACTCCCTGATTTAGGCTCGATTCGATTTATTTTCATTCGACAATCCTCAGCAATCGATTGTGATTACGGCGCGCCCGCCGTCGTATCCCTATGCCGCGTGCGACACATAGTTTTGCCCGACGTGACGTCACTTGCTGTCCAACGCAGTTTCAGTTTAATCGTTGCTTTTTACCTTTGGTTACATCAGTTTTTAGTGCTCTTTCAAACGAACTATGGGACTTCATTTTTAGTTTCTTGATATGTCCTAAAAATGCGAGTATAAGAGAACCACCGAAAATTAATCGTGTCATTGTGCCTGGTGTTTTTTAAATGTTAACACCTAGTTTTTGGAATAACTTAACAATGAAAAACCGATTGGTCTGAAATTTGTTACATATATACTACAGATGTTACGATATCAATTTGCAAATTTGTGTCAAAATCTGTTCATTCAACGCAGAGATATAACAAATTTAACAAAAATCAATTATTTCAATCGGCCTAAAAGTAAGATGAGCATCTTTGATGATAAATAACTCTGGTAATATGCAACCAAATTCAATGTGGTTTATAGTATCTTGTAGAGCTCTCTTTAACTTAGTTTTCCTTTCTTTAAGCATAAAAATACGATCATAATAAATCTTTTTACGAGGTTTAAACGAGAATGTACGATTCCGCATTTCGCACGTCTCTCGATATTTTAACGCAAGTAGACCAAATGTGCTAGAGGAGTGCGAAATGCAGAATATTGCATTCCCTTTAAATGTTTGTAGAACGAGTTACTGTAATCAAATTTTTATGATCAAAAAAACGAAAATTTAAGTCAAATAGAGCTCTACAAGATGCATCAAATTGCACTGAGTTGGTTGCGTATAACCAGAGTTACATGTTATCAAACTTTATCACCAAATTTTATCCCCCAACTTTCCTCACACCCGGCACAATGGCACGATTAACTTTCGGTGGTCCTGCTATACTCGCATTTACAGGACATCAAAAAACTAAAATGTTAGTTCTATAGCTGGTTTAAAGAGCCCTAAAAACTGATCTAAAAGAGGGCAAAGAGCAATTATCAAACTGTTATTGCGCTGGACAGCAATTTACATCACGTCCCGTAAAACAATGTGTCACACCCGGTACGCTATCAAGCGCTCGATTTTTTCACGTCGATTTCTCAAATGGAAATATAACAGGCATCGAGGCAAAGGGCGCTAATGGAGTTTCTGCTACTACTGCGGTAGATATCGATACTATCTTTAACGGATACAGTCTAAGCGTGGTTAGCGTTGATGCAGAATACATCACACTTTTAAGTCAAGATGAAAAATGCTCAGAAAATAGTACTCTTGAATACTGTGTAGCCAAATGTCAGGTGGACTTTATTCGAACCAATTGTAACTGCACGCCAACAACCTGGTCGACTTATTCAAAATATACTACACCTACTGACACGTTTCCAATATGCAAATTAAGGTAGTACCAGCAATTTAAAAAATTTCTTGTTACTTTTAAGTGGTAAAAATTATTGTAAAATTGTAAAATTTCGCTTTTTTCCTGTAACATCAAAAGCTTTGATAAGCGATTTTTTAGAAATTTTTTCTCGATTGCTTCCCAATTCTTTACGCCCATTAAATGATTAATGAATTTGCTTTACTCACTTTCAGTAACTGAAAAAAAATTGAGCCATATAAAGGGAAATCATATTTAATTATAGATTTTTGAATCTATTTGTTTTTATATTTTTAGTAATAGAGGCATTAATAGAGTCAAAAACTTTATCAATCTTATAATCAATGCGTTATTTCATAAGTTTATCAAAATTTAAATTAAAGAAACTCTAATAAAAACTGGGTTAAATATAAATATGAATATACCGCAAATCCTCTAATAAACGTCCTGGGCGTCTATTTTTGCGTGCGCGTAGCGCACGCTATTTAGTACTATGGCCAGAGCAAATGTGTCACACACGAAGAAGTAGCACCATGTTTCGCATAGAAGCAGAAGCC
>NIUQ01000622.1:0-45382 GCA_002796945.1 Plectus sambesii | reverse complement strand
GACCATCCGCGTACGCCAACGACGAACACCGAATATCGTGCCGTGCACCAGCAAGCAACCGTTTCGTGCCACAGCGAGAGTTCAAACTAGAGATCCCCTCAGGTTGGACACGGCGGGCATAGAACAGAAAAGTGCGGTGGGGAGATTTGTGAACACGACCGTGGTGCGAACAACAACCGACACCTATTGTCCAATCCAGCACGCCAAAACGAGATCGTTATCGTATGAAATTAATTGAGGCTGGGTCTCGAACGGAATTCGCAGTTTTAATAGATTGATTATGATTGGTTAGGGAATTTGCGTGTTGTTTAGCTACCTTTTCCTACATGCTCCTTGTATTGGGAGTACCGGACGGCTTCGATCCGATTGAAATGAGTTTGTTCATAAGCTTAATTTTTGAGTTAAGAATAATATTCACAGTTAATGACAAAATCACTAGAGGTCCTGGTAAAACTAAATCGGATCGAACCCGCCTCCGAACGTTACAGATTTCATACTGCCATACGATAGCGACATGTGTCGTTTTAACGTGACAGACTGCATACGCTAAGGGAGCATACATACCTCTGTTGCATACAACTTTTCTGCACGCAAAAAACATACAACGATTCATCGTATGTTTCATGCATGTCACAATACTTTAATGAATGCGACAGAGGTACTATCTACCAGAGCACAAGGAGGTGGTAGTACCGTATACTTAAGATGAAATTGCTTGAAAGAGAATGAGCATGGGAAACGACTTTCAGTTATAGGAAATCACGATACTCGCCCAAATTTAAAATGTTGCGCTGTTTTGAATTTTGACAAGCAACGGTCGCTTGGCGACCTAATTAATGACAAAAGACGAGTTATCGCGCGTTCGTATTCGACGCAATTTGTCTGCGAATTATCGGCATTTTGCCACAAGCTTGAAAATTTGCGAAAACGTCCCGTTGTGCTGTGGTTGATAGTAATAGGTTGTCAGAAGAGTCTTTTCAAAAACATCCTTCTGTTATAAAGTAGACCTATGGAAGTTTTAGAAAAGACTTTTCGCACAATCTCATATGTAGACCCCCTAGGAAGCACCGTGACGAGAGGCGGTGAGGCATTAACTGTGCGCCCGATGCATACAATATCTATGGCATCATACCTGTCGGACGTCGGTGTCCGAGATTCTCTGAAAGCGCACGTACGGAACAGTAAAAAACACCGAAGACAGGAAGAAATGCGGCGACAGCGAGCAGACCGGACGCCGAACGAATCGACGCAGATCAGAGGGACAATTTCACAAAGCTAATGTAAATGTAAAATGTAGAAATGTGCAGTCAAAATTTGCCGATCAGTAACAAGAAATCTTTGATTGAATAATGTTAACTGCTTCGAAAGTCGACAGCGTTTCTTTCCATCAATTCACGTACGTAAACACCAATAAAAGATGATTGTTCCTGGTAAAAACAACGTTTTCGCACCGAAAAGCGAGCTCATCCTTGTCAACTACTGTGTCTGACGAGAATTTATGTTACTGATCGAAATTTTCGACTCTAATTACATCTCTTCATTTTACACCTACAGTAGTTTTATGAAATTAGCCCCAGAGGGCACAGGGGGCGGATAGGACGCACTACGAACTGACACGAGAGCGCCCGAGAAATCATTCGAAGCGCATGGTCGGCGCTCGGCGGCCCGCACTAACAGGAACACTGGGCGGCCAACGCGCTCATGCCCACCACGTTCTCACACTCCGCTACCTGTAGGTCCGTGTTCAGCACCATGATCTTCTCGGTCGAGATGAACAAGTCCACGTCCGTGCTCGGCTGCGGCTCCCCATCGGGCGCCTGTAAACAATCGCCTTATTAAAATACATTTCGTTGCGGGACCTTGTTATGAATCAGGGAAATAATGGATCGGTTTCGTATCGCCTACTTTTGCTTAAGTTGTACTTAGCGGGTGTTCTACAACATTGCGTTAAGTACGACTTTAGGTACAATGCGCGATATGAAACCGGTCCAATGAGTTAGCATAGACGCTTGTTGAAGTTTTCGCTTAAACATTGCCTTTCTAAGAATAAAACTTGGTTTTCTTGTTATTGATGAAGAAATTATGAATCATACTCGCAATCTTCTTATCAGAAAGAAGAAATCTTATATTGATTTAATCGAACTACTCTGAAACTCAATAGCGTTCGTAAAAACTAAGAAAGAATAATCTTTCTTTGTTGAAAAAGTATTTTTGTAACGAAATGCGAGATTATCTTTGTTAGCTACTGCGTTTGGCTCAATTTCTTTATAGTGATCGAAAAACTGCGGGTGCAATTACGCCGCACGAATAGAAATTGGTCAATGCGCGCGCGAATTGCGCAGTGAATGGGCGAAGAGGAAGTGGCTAATTGGACAGCTATATGACGGCTCGCGACACCATATACTCTCATTCTATGCCCTCTAATTTTGATTCGCCTTTGCTCTCAGTGTCCTCTTACCATTGGCGTGGGAGGCAGAGGTACAATGAACTCAGAGATCATAATACAAATTCTCAGTGCATAAAAAGTAAAGATGCAAATATTATTGTGTCGCAAGTGACGAAAAATATGCACTAATAAAACCCTACGGTCTAAAATCCTTCTGTGTAGATATAAGTAAAGCCAAACTGCGTGACAGTCGCGAGCTATTACAGGGTCTTTCATCGTCATTCAGGCATTCCTGTAGAACAGAATCCCCAAATCACTCAGCGCAACGATTTACCATACATTCTCGCATACCCGCATTAAAACGGTTGAATTGGGGACCCTTTTGTATAGGAGTACTAAATATGATGTCAAGTCGCGAGTACTGCGAAAGGCAAAAGGGCGACTCGCCTTAATTCGAGCGACTGCCTCCTGAGCTTGCATCATGCGGGTGGTCTTGCTCGGTCGTCCTTCGCACACCAACTGCGTCGATCCCAGGTACCTCGCGCGGAAGAGAACTCCCTCGATGAGCACTGCAGGTTCATGCACCATTACTGAAAACACGCCGAGCTTTACCCTTTGAAAATGGCTCGCTTCGTCACAATATTGGAACATGCAAGAAAAAGCTGGAGGGCCAACACAGCAAATCTTAAAGCCACCGCAGGGAACCTCGCCTACTGCGGTCGAGTGCAACCAAATACCACGCCACCAAGCCGAAACGCGAGGCTCGAAACGGGACGTCGACGTTGTAAACAAAACCGAACAAATCGCTGTTAAATAGCGTGAACACGTGAAACGAGCGCAGGCGAAAATCAACAACTCAATTAACACTTGATCGTATCGAAAACCAACGTGAACGATACACAAAAGCCAAAGCGCATTAGCGAACATCATCAGCCGTAATGGGCGAAACGCAATCTGTCAACAGAAAACAATTGCAAAGGAAACGACAAACATTAGCAGTGTAAGCGCCGACATTCATTACTACAGCGCAAAGAAATAAAAGGAAAATTGATTAGTACTGTCGTCCGCATCGAAACGGAGAGTATGATTAACTTTAAGCATGGAGCAATAACAGTAATTGCAGGGGGCCGCACAAACAATACTACGGTATATTCGTGCAGGCCCCTGCAAATTACTGATTTCCCCCATTGCTCAAGAATTTATTCACACTCTCCGTTTCAGTATGGGCGACAGTATCGCAGCTTCACCACCTCACTTGATACTTAGACTTGGACACGAGCCAAAGCCTAAGCATCAAGAAGAGGTGGCGAGTGGGCGATAGTTCGGCCAGTGATAAAAACGAGCCAAATACGCACAACCGATCGCCGAAACTTACCAAAACATAGACACGACGGTGTAGTGAGAGAGCATCGCACGTCCACTCAGCAGACAGCGGTGCGAAAAGACACGAAGTGCATTAGATGAATCTTACAACAATGCATCGAAACACAATCGCTCTGAGAGATCAGACGACTAGAACTGTATCTGTGAGGAGCTACGTCTACGTGTATACGGGCAGGCAGAGAGAGAGAAGAGAGAAACAGTAGGGAAGGGAACGCCGCTAAGTTAGCTAGCCGTAGGGACAAACGAACAGACAGCACCAGCGATCCCCAGGGGGCGACCGAGTGGGCCGTCTTGGCCGGTCAATGGTGGTAATGAACAGAGAGGTCCTACTCACCTTCCTTCTTCTTCGGGGGCTTGCTCCCATTCTGCTTCGCGTTCTCATCCTCCAGCGACGACCGCCGCTGCTGATTGTTCAGCAGCAGTTTGTCCGTCTCCACGTCCGTGTCCGAATCGGCATTCCCTAAAGCGACTCAAGCGTGTACGTCATGTGGCGATTGCGCAAAAGAGCGCGTGAAATAACGACTGACGACTATCGGAGTTGCGGATGGCTTCTTGCTGCAAGCGGCGCTCCATTTGCTGGGCGCGTTCTTCGTCGCGTTTCATCCGCTTCAGATACGAGTCTCTGGAGAGAGAATAGGAGGAATGGGACGGTGATTGACCGACAGAACTACAGTACCTCATGACCCACACGGGGGGATCGTCTCCATTGCCGGCCTCCAGTTGTTCCTTGGTGGGCGAATTGTTGTTCAAGCCGAAAGCGGCGCGTTCGGCGTCGTGCGCCTCGCCGTTCGTCCACTGCGGCCGCTGCTGGGAGGGCGGCGACCAGACCTGAAGCCCCGACGACATTAGGCTGAGCCGACCAGTCGGCCGAGACGTAAAAAGTAATTACGCCATTTCCGCGGTCGTGTTCCGTCCGAAACGGATCATCCGACGGCGTCTGAGCAGCGCTGGTCGGGCCAGGATGCGCCATGCGCGGGATCGGAGCGGTCAGAGAGGCGGTCGGATCGACGAAGGCGGGCGGTCGTCGAGCCGCGCCCTCCTGCTGCATCTGCTGCAAGAGCGCCGCCGCGTAGTGGGGCGGCAGCTGACCGCCGAAGTTCATCAACTGCTGCTGCGACATCTGCGGCGGCTGAGACACGAACGACTGCGACGGCGGCGGCGGTCGGAACACGCCCATCTGAGCGCCCGGCGGCGGTTGACCGATCATCATCGGTTGCTGCTGCTGCTGGGAGTAAGCGCCCATCGGCAGCATCTGCGGCTGTTGCATGGCCGCCGCCGTCGTCATCGCCGCCTGCGGGAAGTGGGGCTGGTAGAGGTTGGGGGCGACGTTGGGCAAGTGGGGCCGCTGGCTGAACTGCGGCAGCGACGCCTGGACATTGCCGGCGGTGGCGATGCGTTCCGACGCTATTTCGTTCATAGAGCGGAGATCCGGAGCGTTGTGGAATTGCTTGGCGCCCGCAGCGGCGTCGCCTATTGACGCCTCGCCCGACCACGGCAACGCCGACTAAAACAACCCGTTAATGCATCGGGCGCACGAGGGAGGCGCATTATAGCGTAGCAGTTAATCGAGCAAAGGCGAAAGAGGGACAAATAGAAATGGTTGCGGGATCCGATGAGTCAGACCTTGAAGCCGTTGGTGTTCTGCTGCGAAGTGGCCGCCATGCGCTGCTCGTAGAACCGCATGAGCTCCTCCTCGCACTGCCGCTGCTCGCTGAGCAGCTGTTCAATCTCGTGCTGGTCGATCTGAAAGTTGCAATGCTGCAAGCCGCAACCGCCACCACCCGTAGTAATAGCGTAAGAGTAACTGCTCCCAGAANATCGTCGACTGCCGGCAGACTCGACGCCACGCTGCTACTCGACGAAACCGCTGGTTCTACTGAAGAAGCTCCCGATCGCTTCTCATCCAACGTTCCGGGAAAAGGAACGGGATTAAACATTTGCGGCATCATCTGTTGCACGTAGGGCGGCAGTTGAGCGGGCACTGGTCTGGCCCCCTGCGCAAGCTTTAATTCAGCAAGGCCATTCGATACGTCGTCTTGAGTTGGTCGAGCCGACTCGGGCGCCGGACTTTGCGCGGCGGCGGACGGGTCGGGGACGAATGAAGCGGCGTGCAATAGACTCTGTAGGTACTGCTGCATCATTTCCTGGTACTGGCTCGGCGCCAGGTAATAGCCGCCGGTGAAGGGGTTCATGCGAAAGTTAGGATCGACGAGCGTATGATCGGGAGCTGCGGTCATGAGCTGTTGTTGATGTGGAGTGGAGTCGACGGGCTGCTGGGCGACGACCCCCATCGTTGCTTGCGGCAAGTAAGGCGTCATAAAAGGGTTGGCGAAAAACGGCGGATACTGCATGCCCGCGGGCGCATAAGCAGCTCCGGCGATCGGAAGCTGAGCAGAAGGACCAGAAGGTGCAAAATGTCCGTGCTGATCGGGGCCGGGAGACGCCGATGGCGCGTCGCGCGACTCGGACAAAGCCGCCGACTGCGGCGAAAAAGTCGTCGTCGCCGAGTCGTCCACCGCGTCGTCCCCTCCTCCCTGAGCCAGTCTCTCTCGGTCATCCGCCGCCGCGGCCGATGCCGACGACGCCGCCGCAGACTTCTCGTCGGCCAGTCGCGACGCCGCATCAGCGGCGTCTATTGAAGAAGCCGAAGAAGCAACAGCTGCTTCTTCGTGCGGAGCGTATTCTTGATCGATGGGCAGCGACTCACGACCGGAAGCCGCGTCGTCACGACCGTCGACCCCTCCGACGGAATCAGAAATGCAGATGGGCGAGCGAACCTCCGTGTCGGACGCCATTGCCCGCTCTCTCTCATGCAGCGTTATCTCAGTCTGAAAGATGTAGCGGTCATCATAGTGAGGGATGGGGAGACAAGAGTGGCGCGCGCTGACAGCGGTGCACGGACATGCATAGCCGATTGAGGCAATCGGTCCAGGGGCTAAAATGGACGACGACGCAGACTGGGAGTTTGGATGCATTTTCGCTGCCGGCGATGCGAGCGGTCGATCACCGAGAGAAGAGCGACGCGGCGCCGACACGCGCGACGATCGTCCGGCAGACAGAAATGAAATTTACTCCGGTCTATTACTCTGTCCGAGCCGTCTCTGCACACCACCACCACCCAGCCCGTCCAACAAGCCGTCCCGACAAATGTCACCGCTCTACGCCGCAAACGACTCCATCCGATTCCAATCGACCAATCTCCGATCGACCAACCCCACACTGCGTTCGCTAATTAATCGGTCGAAAAAAGAGGAAAGAGAAACAAGAAACCCGAGCCCCCCACTCGCTGCGACCACGTGTAGCGAAGATGCGCACTCTAATCGCGACTTCTTCGCATCGAAAGCAACCAATGCGGAGGCTGGTGTGATTATCAGACGCGGCGGCGGCTGCTGTTGTTTAACGCCAAATACTTGTGGGGCGCACAAGTGGGCAGCGGCGATGTGATTGCTAGCTAGAGGGGAGAGGGGGAGGTGGGGTGCTGATCGCCGACCAAGCGCGCCATGACGCGCCGCGCCCGACATCGACGACGACGGCGACGATCGTCGCACACGTCGGCCGTCGCTATTCCTCATCTCGGGCGGACACTGGAAAAACGAATCGATTTCTCACGGAAAGAATGGGCGTCGCCGATAAGAGAGAGAGAGAGCAAGCAACTGGGCCCGCCGCCGCCCCTGTCGCCTGCCGCCCAATGACGAGAAGCCGACCCCGCCGCCCTCGGCCTTGCCC
Source organism: Plectus sambesii (assembly GCA_002796945.1). Classification (NCBI taxonomy): domain Eukaryota; kingdom Metazoa; phylum Nematoda; class Chromadorea; order Plectida; family Plectidae; genus Plectus; species Plectus sambesii. The sequence continues at coordinate 37,887 of NIUQ01000622.1, read as the reverse complement.
TGGGGCCGGCTTCCATCGCGTCCACACATCCCCCCACCACTCGCTGTTCACTCATTCCGCTTCCTGCCTCAGCCGCTCGGAAAGGCAACCCGACACTCACCGCGATCCGCTCCATAGACCGCTCAATACGCCAAACAATCGATAAACAACTTCTAGGCTATCATTTCCGCTGCGCAGCGTCATTTCTAATACTGCACCAATTACGCTCATCTTCCCTAATCCCCTCATTTGTGATCTACGATATAGCCTGGCTTCTTATTTCGCGATCAAGATTTCAAGCACTTTCTCTTTATTACCAATAAAGGAAAGACAAACGCGGGGAGGAAGGAGCGCAATCGACTTACCAGTTAAAAAATCAGACGATGACTAACACGACGAGAGTAGCATATTTGCTCAGATGAGTAAGAATTTCCTTAGAAGAAAGTGGCGATTTAGTTGCACGCCAACAGCCAAAGAAGTGCGTTAGACGAGTCGCAGGTAATAATGCGCATTCAGGAAGAAGCGATCGTCATTGCATGCGCCGCCTATGTCGTCGCGGCCGACGTCTTGTTCATCTGGTCCGGCACTACGCTGATTCGCTGCAGCGACGCGCCTGCTGCTGATATGGAGAAACGATGCGTGTCGAGAAATCGATCGCTCCACATTNTCTAGTTCATCTGGTCCGGCACTACGCTGATTCGCTGCAGCGACGCGCCTGCTGCTGATATGGAGAAACGATGCGTGTCGAGAAATCGATCGCTCCACATTATTTCACGATACGAAAGCGGAAACGAATCGCAACAAAATCTCGCGCTGCCCATTGAGTAGAGTGCCAAGTAATAAAAAATCCTGATTCAAGTCTAATATAAATCTGCTTAATAAACTTGTTTGTGGAAAAAGTTGTTCAGCGAGCAACCGCCAAATCGAAGAGTACAATCGAACCATAGTCCAAACCGACCGAACTGAAGTACAACAGGAAACGGGCGGCGCGCGACCGAAAGCGAAATAGAACGCATGAAAAAGTGATAGAAACGATAGACATTTGCCGCTACGTGGCTGACCGAACTAATTCGATTGTTTTGCTGTTATTGTTATTGTTTTTTGAAGGAAGATGATCGCCGCTCACCACCAAGATCCGTCGACGGCGGCGGTCAACGACAACTTGTGCGTGGCAATGCTCGGGATGGCAGAGACGTTTCGCTTATCGAATCCGCCGAAGGTTCGACTCGCGATCAAGTGCCTTCAGGTGATTGCTTGTTATTACTGCCAAATTAGATAACAATACTATTCGTGTGTTGACAGTGATAATGCTCTTCATGCCTCATTCTCACTTCTTGATCGTTTTCAGGCAATGTTTCACCTTCCAATGACTCCTCAAATGGCAACCGTCGCGCACTTTCATCTCGGCAAATTGCTACATCACTACACTAAGAACACCGAATTGGCTAAAACTAATTTGGAAAGAGCGGTACAGCTTTCACCTCAATTCCTCAACTATTTTGACGTTTGCAGTACAATTACGCGCAAACAATGCAAGGATTCGAAGAGATACGAGTGCAAGTCGCGAGCTGTTTGGCCGAAATTTATCTTCAAATGAAACAAGTGGATTTGAGCAAAAACATTCTGAAGCAGGAGCTTGATATGTCCCGAAGCTTCTCCTTTTGGCACTGCCGCTTACTGTTCCAAATGGCGGTGAGAGGACATAGTTGAGACGAAAGTTCGGATGAAAAGAGGGGTTATATTTCAGGATGTCTGCGCGCAAACTCAGGATACTCACAACGCTTGCGCTCTTCTCGAAGCGGGCGCCGAATTCTGCGCCACTACCAATGTTGCATACACTGAGGCGCTCTTTCGATTGTGCAAAGGAGTTGTGAGTTCGATTGATCGATTTCGTTCGATTTCCCAACCGATTTCTTCCTTCAGCTAATTGTATTGGATCCCCAACGACGCGACGAGTTGAGAGAAATTCTGGAGAGAGTGCAGTCGTTGATTAGCGTCGTTCCCGGATCGCAGAGCAGACGCGAGGAGTTGAAATCCTTCTTCCTCGTTCTTCAAGTCTGCTACTTCCTGTCTACAGGCGCGGTTAGTTGTCATTCTCTCTTTGGATTGTTTATGGAGTTTATGGAAAGCGAAAGGGTGTACTTTGTACAATTACGCCTTTGTGACTTGGTGGAATGTGTCGGGCCTGCGTAATCCCATTAGACCAGCAGCGCCGATTTCGCAGCCCTGAACGACGCTTCGCCCTACTATCCCTACTCCCATTTCCTCGCCCCAGAAACAAACGGTAGCTGTGTCAAAAGTCTTCTGACGATGGTCGACCGCCGCTTCCAAACTCCCCGCTTGATACATTTCCGAAAACTATTCGTGTTGAAGCGACGTTTTCCCATTGCACCAAATGCAGTGGTCTAGTTTGTGGCATATTATAGGTGAAGAGCGCGAAGCCATGCCTGAAGCAGCTGCAAACGACCGTGCAGCAGTTGACAGCCTGTCCGGAGGATCNCAGTGGTCTAGTTTGTGGCATATTATAGGTGAAGAGCGCGAAGCCATGCCTGAAGCAGCTGCAAACGACCGTGCAGCAGTTGACAGCCTGTCAGGAGGATCCGTCGACAATGCAAACCATGTCTGTGGAGCTATTCCGATGGCTGCCAAAGGAGCATATCACGATACTCGTCTATTTGGTATGATAATGCGAAAAAATATCGCCTTTATCGTTAAGTAACCATTTATGCTCCAGGTGACCGTTGCCCATTCTCTCCAGTCGGGACAGATGGACAGAGTTCAAAAGTATACGGAAAGAGCGCTGGCTCAGATTGACAAATTGCGGCAGTACTGCCGCTTCTCGCCGATCTCTTTCGGATCGGTCGCGGCCAACGAAGAGCTGCTTAATTCGCTGCAAGTGTTGCTGCTCGAAAACAGCTCCATGGGTCGTCTCGTCATCGGGCAACCATCCCTGGCTATCAAACAAGTATGTGCTCATGCGTTTACCCCTGTCACAGAGTCTAGCTTGACAAATTTACATAAAAGGATTTTACGCCATAGGGTTTTATTAGAAGAAGAGTATTTACAAGTAGCAAAGGACAGTTATGACTAGATACGTTTTTCATCTGAATCGTATCGTCGTGAGGCCGAAGATTTATTTTTCCGTTACTGACCAGAAATTTGCGAATGAAATGTGACTTTCTTTGCGACTTTGAGCGTACAAATGCAAATGAAAGATTGATTTAGATCAATTCAATGATTCAACTCGTCTCGCAGTCTCCGGCTTTGTTTGCGAATCACGAGGCTCAATCGCACGCTTTACTGGTAAAGACATTGAGTGATTGTTATTAAATCGTCGTATGAAAACGGTTTATTATTTCAGGGATTATATGCAATGTCCGTGAAGTGTACGGACGCGGCAGAAAAACAGTTCAACACCGCTCTTCGGGTTTGTATTTGCTCTGTCTTTGTGCTAAAGGAGGAATACTGTTCACTTCTGCCTGCACATCGCGGAAATTCCCCTCCTGACCTTTGGCTAGATTAATGCTCTCCGTCTTTGACTGACTTTAGTAACAATCTCGGTCGACATTTGATTCAATCGATCGAAATCTTTAGGAACCAGTTAGAATCAGAATTTAGTTAAGCTATGCTTCCAATGCAAATTTATCAACCTAGCTCACTCGAATGCAAGATCGAGTGAGCTTTTATTCCAATGAGCCTTGTCTAAATTATAAGACCAATTGTTTTCAACGGCAGGAACACTGGGGCAATTGGCAGACGAACAGGCAGATGTCCATTATTCCTCTGAGTCGCTCATCGTTGAAGTTATCTCAAAATCGTTATTGCAGACTGCGAAGGACATGGACTTGTGGACATTCGTCAATCTGAATTTAGCCATGGTCTACCTGCAGGCGGGTCGCGATCAGGACTTTTATGGATTGCTCGAGCGAGTCACCCCGGAACGATTGCAATCAAACTCGCAAACTTTGCTCGCCGCTGCGCATTACGTGCGCGGCTTACAGTCCTTCCTGCAGTCCCGCAATCAAGAAGCCAAGTAAGAATTAGTCATTCCCTGTAGTATACTTCTTGAAATTGTTGTGCCGAATTTTCTTGTAAATAACCTATTTTATAAGACTATTGCAACTGCAAAACTGCGCTGTTGCAATCGCAGTGAATGGCCATGGGTTTGCGATTATTTTCAGTTTTCTGACCAATCACCGCACTTTCAATTGCGCCATTTGCAATTATTTTACGAATTAGACCCCCGGTGCACTTTATACCATTTCCACTTTAATAATAACCCATTCCGCATCGAAAAGGACATTTTCCTAGTAAAATCAACACGAAAAATGCCCTATGTTGATTCGGAAAGTGTCTTATCAAAGTGGAAATGGTTTATTCATTGCTCAACACCTATAAATCACCGTTTCAGACGATATCTCAAAGACAGTCTGGCAATCTCAAACAAAGAGGACGTGATGCGAGTGTCCGCCGCCGCTTTGGTTCTGCTGGGTCACATATTTCTGCGCTCCAGCGTACAAGAATGTTCAAGTATGTTGAGTCCGGCCCTGGAATTGGCGAACAAGATGCCCGATGTACCTTTGCAAGCATGGGCCACTAGTTTGTTAAAAGGTACGCCGATCGAACAATAGTTTCAACGCGCAATTTTTCCTAAAATTTGCACATCTGAAAAGTTATTCTTTCAGATGTGTATATGTGTTGCGGCGATACGAACAAGGCGAATGAATCGAATCACGTTAGCGAGACTTATTCGCATCGTTTGGACTTGGATAGGAGGAAAGCGATCGAGTCATCTGGCCACCGTCTACTCGAGGTCGGTGCTTCTTTTCTCATCCGTTTAGTCGTTGTTGATTTCCACCGAATGGGGGAGGGGGGAGTTAATGGCGCCTGCCGTGGGCTGGATATTGAGCCCCAAGCGAAGAGGGAAAGGTAATCGACGCTTCGCCTCTCCACTATCGCTTCCATCACGGATGCTCGTCCCCTTCTGCCGCGCACGTTCGCGCACGTCGCCAACCTAGTTCCGTCTCTAAATAGAGGACGTATATAAAGCGATGTCATCGGCGACGGCCGCTGGCAGGGTGACAGGCTCGGGGAAGATGAACGACCGGCACGAAACGACCGCAAAGGGTTGCTTCTTTTGCGCACAGCCCATCTTCGCGTTGGTCGGCCGCCTGGGCGAACGGCGTCGGCGCTGATGGCACGCTGGGACACTCATAGACCGTCGTATTCTTATCGACGGCGTCGAGCTCGACGTCGTCCATCTGCTCGGGGACGCCCCCGCCAACTGCTACCACGTGTCACGATATCGTACGATGATGCGCTTCGCCCACCCCGTAATGCGCTTCGCCCCATCGCTCTCCCACTCGCCGCTTCATCCTGTCGAATCCACGGTGATTGACACTTCTCTCACCCTCCGATCGCATCGACTGCTCTATGCAAAGAAATAAAAGTCATTGATTGATGGATCGTTTGATGAGTGGCGTGTATCGGTTCGCGATTGCTACCTACTCATTCATGCGTATTGGTCCCACTGGTGGCTTGATTGCTGTCGATGAGACGCGTTTCTGTACTATTATTAGCTCACGATGCGTTGTTTCAGTGGACCGAAGGCAAGGCGCCCCGTATCGCACAGTGAATCTAATGACCGCGCATCATAATAAGAAGCAGCCACATCGGGACGCTTTTCCATTCACTATCGCATTGTCACAGCCGTATTTTATTCGCGCCATGGCTAATGCGTGTTTTCCCTCTGCTGTGCAGTTTGATGATCAGTTTGAGCGAGGGCGTTATTATTGTTTTGATCGTATATTTACGCTTGTGCTTGTATATTTTTACATTTTACTTTGTCAACGATTGTATGTTCATATTGGCGTATGGTCGATGTTATTGATTAAAGTGCGTAACGTTGCGGAAGCATACGGTATAAATGTAGATTTACGTACAACTATACTTTGATGGCTCTCATCGGCGGCTATCTAACCCGTCGGAGATAACGACTCGCGTTTACCTCGCATTGCAACTCGAACAGCGAACAGCACAATACTGCGGGCGTTGTTGACTCATCACTGATGATCACATAGATATATATGGGTCTAAGTGAGGCTATGAAGGTGGGGGAGGCAATTAGCGACTGTTCCAAGGGCCGAAGGGGTCGCAATAGCTGAGTAGATCTCTCAATTCGCAGCCGACTTCGCAGCAAATCTTCTGAATTTCTGTTAAGGTAGCGGGTCTGTAGCCTTCCTCCATCCGCTTCCTTCGCAGACTCGCGTCCACAGCAGAATCTGCAAAGCGTTCGTTTAACAACCGCCCCTCTTCTCTCTCAACACTCTTTTCTCACCCTTGTGCTGGTCGTCTGTCGACCGCTTGCGACGCTTCATCTCGCAAGCCAAACTCCAGGCCATCATGAAGGAGCGACCGCCTTAAAGAGCAAGCATGATTTTTAACTCGACGGCATTTGTTGGGTTGGCATTTGCGCAGAATCAGCAGCCGGGCTCGTTGGAAGTCAACGCGTCCGATGGCCCGAAGTATCGCAGACTCACCGCTTCTTTTGATGCTTGGTCCTGCCCTAGACCTACACCTAGACCTATGTCTAGGCTTAGCGCTAAGGTTCAGGCCAGTTCTTAGCAATTTAACTAAGCATCAAAAAAGTTGGTGAACCTGCGATACGTAGACCGTCCGATGCTGCACCAATAGACCAGCAGCGGACAGGGGGTTTACCTGATGGGCAAAGTGTTAGGGAGCCAAATTTGCCATCATCGGCGACGGCACTACAGACGAGTGCGAAGGCGACGACGAGAGCGAGAAGAGCGTGACGGAGAGCGGCCATTGGACGGCGATGTGGAATGAGGCGGATGGACCTTGTTGAAGCCGCGGCCGGACGCGCGCCGTTTGTTTGCGCGGACACGTCGTCGAATAACGAATGGCTGACTCTTGTAGTCGACCAAGCTAAAACCACGCCGACCGCTGAAAGCCTCGTCACCTCCTCGATCTCCCACACTATCATGTGCGAACGATGAGAGCTAATGGGCAGCGGTCAAAGCGCTGTCATTCGATTCGATCCGCCATCAGACACCCCCAACGACGTCGACCACCGCCAACGAGGTCGCCCACCTCCATCGATTGATTGGCGCTCGAATGGCGCAGCGCACTGCGTCTCCATTTGCTGCGCGTCATCTAGGCGCTAATTGTGACCGCAGTCGTTCGCATCGATTTCGCCATCTTCAATCTGACCGGCGCCTTGGTCTCCATGACTGGGCCTTTCATAATTTAAGCCGGTCTCACATATGAAAAACGCCGAAGCGCGAACGTTATGGCGACGTCGCCTAGCGCCGCGTCGTCGAATTGCGCAAACAAAGCGAAGCAACAATAAGAACACCAACACAGACACAGTCCGCTTCAGGGCGCTTTTGGATGGCTTTGTCTTTGGTGACGGAAGACATTCACATTCGGTCGGCGCGACTTGACAAGCGGTCGACATCATGGGAAAACTAGGCAAAGGTATCACCAACATTTTGCGAGATTATTCGGGATGGACCGGAACTCATGGCGTGCCGCACATTGGCATGGCGCAGAACATGTGCCTGCGCGTCTTCTGGTCCATCGTCTTTGTCTTCTCCTTCGGAATGTTCATCTGGCAAATGTCCGTTTTGTTCAAAAAGTATTACTCCTATGAAGTTAACGTCGAGACCGAGGTAATGGGCTTCAGTTTTTTCTTACCGTACCAAGTATAGGTCAATATTTCAGTTGAAATTCTCTGAGCGCGTGTTTCCGGCTGTGACGGTAAGATTGCGCACTCTTTTTCTATCGATTGTAGTCATATTTATGTTGCTTTGATTAGACGTGTCATCTGAATCCGTGGAAGGCGAGCGAAGTTGAAGGAACACCAATTGAAGTGCTGGTAAGTGGTTGGAATCGGTATTTGGTTTGTTCTCGAAAAGAACCCGGCCAGTGCTAGTTTATTTTACCGTTGCTGAAATTGTGTTCATACAAAAGGAATGCAAGTACAATGTATATTTCGAAGACAGACGCAAATCTTAAATGCGCAATGTCGTGCGTGCTTTCAATATGGACCTTAAAACTTCTTCTCGGCAGTCGAGTAGAGGTCTCGAGGAGAGGATTTTTTCGAGAATATCCAGTAAAACCTGTCGAAATTTGCCATTCAACTGCTCCTAGATTGAAAAATACAAGAATGCGCTGACGGGTGTGTCCGACTCCGAGCTGACCGAGTGGGGCTTCCAAGGTCTGTCCAACCCCGAAATCCAGAAGCGCGCGATGCGATGGTCGACCATTCTCGGCGCCGAGTTGAATCTCGGCGCTACGCCATTTATCGTCGACAACATCACGGTCGGCTATAACTATTCTGCAGCCTACAACTACTCCGATTTGGTCATGAACTGCGCCTACAACACCGAAGGCTGCAACATCTCGTACGTCTTAGTGTAATTTTTCTGCCCGCTACAGGTACAACAGCTCACGAGCGGGTCCACTTTATGGTTTGCGAATGTTGATGCGAGTGTATCAGCAGGAGTACCTTCCTTGGACCGAAGGAAGCGGTGTAGTAGTCGCGATCCATGGGCAGAACGAAAATCCATTTGCCGACGGTAAACATTTGTACTCTGACATCCGTTTGAGCTTCGGCCAATTGTCGTTGACATTTTTAGTGTTCGGCTATTTCGCACCGCCAGGGACTGCGGCATCGCTCGGTGTCAGATTCGTGCAAACATCTCGATTGCCAAAGCCTTATGGCGAATGCACTTTGACTCAGAGCGGTCAGGCTTACTACTACAATGGCACTTACCTGGTCGAGGGCTGCTTCCGTAGCTGCATCCAGGACAAGATCATAGCCACTTGCGGCTGTTACGATCCGGCATACGCGCCGCCCGATGATGCGTCCATCGTCTCCTGCTCCTCCTACGACATCCCCACCATCAACACAAAAAGTTCGTGCGCGAGCATTGCTCACACGTTTCCAACTCGCATGACACTATTTGCAGTCGATTGCGTTAACAAGCTGCTCAACGGCGATCCGTCGGCGGGAAATTCGTCAAATACCGCGTTCAACGTCATCAACGAATGTATGCATATTGGACGGCTTTCTCGAAAATAAATCCCCGCTGAGACCAAAGTTCGAGATAAGAGAAAGTTCAAAGGGCGATATTGAAGCACACGCGACATGTCATATTAAAGAGTCGCGTCTGCATTCGAACAGAATTAATGCTCATATTTTCTATTCGCCAAAAAAGCTTAGAGCTGCGCATGAACGAATCGAGTGGAAGCGGAGTTATTTTCGAGAAATACCATTGTATTAGTGAAATGTATGAAAGTTGAACTATTTCAGGTGTGTGTCCTCAGCCTTGCGAGTACGTTTGCTCTTCCCCTTTGCTCTCTTTAAACATTGAATGACGTTTGTCACTTAGGGAGTCCGCCTACAGCGTCACCGTATCCACTGCGCTCTGGCCATCGGATGTGTACAAAGTGCTATTTTTACTATGTTCGCTTTCCATGCGTACAAACATCCGCTCCCGTTTTAGCCCCCCGAATGCAACGATGCCGAGTTGGCTGCGAAATATTGGCCTGATGGCAACTGTCTTGACTGGTACAAGGACAACACGCTGCTCGTCGAAGTCTACTACGAACGCATGAACTACCAACTGCTCAGCGAGTCGCCAGCTTATACCGTAAGGCGCTCGCACAATAACGCGACGCGATCTTCAATATTCAACCACGCTAATTAGCCGTAGAAGAAGATCGCATCGCGTCATTCTGTGGTTACTTTGTCCAAGACACACTATCGTAGTAGCAGACGGCATCAGCAGCATGCAATGATTTAGGTTGTTAACATGGTATCGGACGTGGGCGGACAGTTGGGTTTGTGGATTGGAGCGAGTCTAATTTCGGTCATCGAGTTCGTGACGTTGCTAGTCCTGCTCTGCTGCTACTGCGCCACTCGCGTCAAGGCCAACGACTTCGACGACGACGAACCCAAGAAACAACAGCCTGCTGACGTGTCCGATTCCGACTCGGACGATGACGACGTCAAGCGACCCAACACAGCCACCACTTCGGTCGCCGGCTCCAGCCTCGACGGCATTTACAAGCACGATACTGGTACCGAGAGCGTCATTCCGCCGAAGATCAAGGATTAGATGGTCTCTATGTAGGGCAAAGAGTGCATTTGTACCTCTGTTGCGTGCAATGAAAAATTTTACTGCATTCGCAAAATATAGCGTGACCCATCCTATGTTTTAAGCGAGTCATAAAATAGTTGTTGCACGCAACAGAAGAACGTATGCTTTCTTGAGCTGCGCCTATTTGCTGTGTAATGAGTGCCAGGCTTTGCACATTTCAAGTGATAGTTTACCGGTGAGCACAGCCATCACTGTTCATTGGAATCAGTTTTTCTTGGAACGGATGTCGACGACAGAACTGAACTGCTTCTGTTCTTTTTCGTTTCGTCTTTCGACTCAACAGATGTAGAAAGCATCTCTTTTTGTTCTACGGTAGTGGTCGTAGGTGACGTCGGCAAGTTCAAAAAAGGTAGCTGGCTGGCCGCGTGAGAGTTCACAATTGGATAATTCTGCATTTCGGCATGATATTCAGGTGGCGGTCCGACTGCATCGTTGCGGCGGGGAATGGTGTAGATACGATGAATATGAAAGGATTGACTCCGAGAGATGCTGCCGTCGTAGGGGGCGCCGCTGGCGACGTTCGGCGCGAACTCGGCCTTGTCGCGCAGATATCGATATAAATTTCGCACAATCATAAATACCCACAGTTCGAAACTGATCAGCAAACTGAACGATACAATTAGCACCACACAGCCGGCCAGGCGCGAGTCCCAATCTGAAACAATAAACAAAGTCATTCAGTTATGTCTGAGCGTGACGACCACAGAATCACCGACCTATATATCCGTTGATTTTGTTGCACGGCTCCTGCTGGGCCATGTTAGGACAGTAAAAGGAGTCGTCAATGCTGAGCCCCACCGCCGCCATTGCCCACGTGCTGCCGCTGGCCAGTGCGATAATCGCAAAAGTTAGGAGCAAAATGTAAAAAATTATGCTGACAATCTAAATTGACGACATCAAAGAAACGACTTCAAAGGGGGGGGGGCGAAAGTGTCTTGCCTGAAAAATGAGATGCGGTAACGCTAAGAGAGCATTTTGGGTTTTGATAGCTTGGAAGAGGAGGGCGATGACAACGCAGAAGAACACAACCCAAATGACGTTCAAGGTGAACGAAACGGACGAGCCGTCAAAAGCTGCCAGACGAATTATATCACTGAGCAGCGTCAAACCAATACAGACAATTTCAACGATTGCGAGGATTCGTGCACCCATCTGAAAGAATATTCAATTTCAATACCATCTGAAACTAGTTAAAAAATAGTCCTATTCTCTCCACTCTTACCGTAACGTGAAAAATGTGGCAACAGCATTTGTACTGCGGACTGTTCGCATCCCACTGAACCGTACTTGAAGCCATGATCGTTGTTGATGTCGCGAACGCGCTACGCACAGCGATCCTTCGCCAAGTCTGGTGTGGCTCTTTAACGCAAGGGAGTAATGCTTTTAATGATCCTCGGCCGGCCACTTGCCTTATCAGTTTGCATTCAAACCATTAGCGCGCTCGGCAGAGGCGTCTATCATGCCATGTGATGATGTAATGTGATCGTCGTAGCTCATCAATTTTCCTTAGGACAATTGCACTTTGTTCAGAATAACAGCAAAGTTTACACACATNGTCTATCATGCCATGTGATGATGTAATGTGATCGTCGTAGCTCATCAATTTTCCTTAGGACAATTGCACTTTGTTCAGAATAACAGCAAAGTTTACAAACATTTGAGTCAGTTGACTGTGTTTGCCTGTCGGACGTTCGAACCAGAGAGCACCAATTGCAAGAATAATACAGTGCTATTAGTTTTTGAGAACCTAGGAAGGATGGAAATATGTCGATCCATTCGTCCTTGCAATAATACTCATTGCTGAATGTGCTGTCGGTTGAGATCGCATTAGTTTCCATTCTATTGCACGCTATGGAATGAAAATTTATTGAAGTAAAAAATATGGTTAATTTCAATAATTGATTTCCACAGCGACTGGCTCTGTGCACTTTGACTAAAATTATTGAAACGAAACCTACCTCTCATTATATGCTAAATGAGTTCTGGCTGAAAGGAAAGTTTTAAACATGAAAAAATGTTTCTCTTGGACAAAAAGAGAGCAATTAAGTGTAGCCGATCGTGAGCAGAGACGTCAGCGCGGCAGGCAAACAAGTCCAATTTGGACGCCAGTGGTTGGACAACAATGTGTTTCCGCATCCGTTTTGCATGCGCCGAGGCGACGAGTTGCGCTTAATTCAGCTCGGGTTTCCTCGACGACCGTTCTGGCAGATAATTGCGAAGCAGCGGAGCGGCTCCGTCGTCCACAACTGATCTCGCAATAGACACCGCCGTTGTTGGCGCGATCAACATGCACAAGCAGACATACGAATTCCCATCGTACGTCTTGGGCGAACGAGTCAGATTGTCAAATTCCCGTCAGCACCTTTGCTGTTGCAACTTAATTCATGTGAAGGTTGGTTAGTAGTTAACGCCCGAGTATTTGTTAAATATATATATGACATAGAGTGGAGCATATATTATTGGAATAATCGAGAGCGTCGGTCTGGCGCTGCAACTGCTGGCGGCGGTGGCGGAGGCATGGGAGAGGAAGGAGTTGAACAGCGAGTTTTGGATCACCATGATCTTCATTGGCTTCTTCACACTGGTCGTCGCAAGTTTATTCGTCAGCATTTACTGCCATCTGCCATCTCTGCTCATGCTCCACTTAGCCATTCAAGTCAGTTGTCTTGTCTCGCACGAACCTCTCCGAGTTCTTACATATAGGTGATCGCAACTGTGATGGTCGGCATGTCAGCCGCACTCATCGTCGTGCTCATGCTGCTCAACGCCACAGATACCCTGTCAAACTTATTTGGCGATGAAGAGATGGCGCGCAGATATCACGAACGTAGTATGCCTTCATTTACTCAGCTATGTAGTATGAAACTCGGGCATGTTTTCAGGCATTCTTCTGATGTCTGGCTTGATGGCATTTTGTTATTCGCTGGCGACCGGCTTGGAAATTTGGTTTTCTTCAGTCGTCTGGCGCTGCTACCAATTTCTGCGCGACGAATTTGATGTGGCAAAATCGGAATTGCAATTGCGCGTGGTCGTGCAAAAGTGATCCATACAACCCGCTTCCTATTTAACCTATAAATGATGGTGACATTAGGATGGTGAAAGGATAATACTGAAACACTCTGCTAAATAAAGAATATTTAGCAATCTGTTACTATCGCAACCATGTTTCTTTTGACTGTTGGGTAGTTGCTTTTGCTGCAGGTGTTGTGTACTTCGGCAAATTTTTTCAAAGCTGAAGGACGATGCGAGCTGGTCTCGGCTTACTTGAACGCAGAAACGCTGGCGAGTGGAAGAGGCAGCAACGGATTGCCTCAAGCGCTTTTCAGTCAACCTTCTCAACGGTCCGAAAGCGAAAACGAGGGCCTAATAACTAAATTCGCTTGCACATCCGGCAAGTAATTCGCTATCCCTATTCCTCTACTTTCTTCTTTTAGCTAGTGACGGCGAACGCTTTTTCGGCTTTCTTGTTCCCTTCTTCGATTGGTTGTTTGGCGATGGCTCCGGCTTCGGCGGTGTCGGCAATTTCAATCAATCACCAGCATATCCTCCTCCCTTTTTTCCTCGACCAAGTCGACCACGGCCGAACAGACCATTTGACTTCGGCAACCCCGACAACGGTCCCCATATTCGCCCTCCTCCACCTCGGTATCCTCATCCTCAACTTATGCCGAACACTGGCGGCGCTCCAATATTCAACGGTCCTCGCCCTCGACCAGACGCCTATCTACAACGACCAATGCTACCACCACCACCACCACAAATGTTTCCTCCTACTCAGCCGCAAATGATTCCTCTTTCTCCCCCTCAAATGATTCCTCCTCCACCACCACAAATGATTCCACTTCCTCCGCCACATATGATACCTCTTCCTTCGCACCAGCCACTTCCTGCGACTGTCGGCTACTCTCAGTGGAACTGCGGCACCTCAAGAACAACACCTCGCGTCGCCGAGTTCTCTCGCGCGTCAGTAGACATCGGCACAGTCCGGATCGTCGGTAGGAAAAACTTCCAAGTTACGACTCCAGTATATTTGTCCATTACTTACAGGAGGCACGGAGGCGAGACCACACAGTTGGCCTTGGCAAGTAAGTCTTCTCTACTACGGTCGTCACATTTGTGGCGGCAGCCTGATCGATCCGCTCCACGTGCTCACTGCTGCTCACTGCGTCAATAATAAGTTGGTCGCATTGACTTTTCCACTCTATGCGACATAATTATTGCAGCAGGAACGCACAGCAGTACACAGTAGTGCTCGGAGGACACATTAAATCTGACGCTGCCGAAGATGGCCGCGTTGAAATTCAAGTTGCATCCATTGTCGTCCACGAAGGGCGCGTAGAGCTATCAGTTTGCGTGATGAACTTGTGATATGTGTTCTGTTCAGGTATAACAACCCGAGGAAGCACGAAAATGACGTGGCAGTGCTGACTTTGGTTCGAGCAGCGCCTCTGAATCGGTATATCAACACCATCTGTCTCGCACAGCAGGATGTGGAGCCAGGGACGCAATGCGTCGTTACTGGCTGGGGAAGCTCTCAAGGTGGGTTCGATTTTCGTATCAGTTGATGTTCGCAATGCAGGAGGTTGGCGGTCTTTCAGGAAGTGCCCAAGGGAACAGCCTGCAACAAGTCGTCGTTCCTATCATGTATGCAATGATTGATCAGTCAGTTTTCACTAAGTTCATCCACTTTTCAGTGAGCAGGACATTTGCAATGATCGCTCCCACTATGCCGGCCAGCTGACCGACGGGATGATGTGTGCCGGGTACGATCAAGGCGGCAAGGACAGCTGCCAGGTAGCGTCCTATTCTGTTTTTTGCTCGATCATCATTTCAAACGAAAAAATGCGTTTGATGCGTACTGAACGCCAACTTTCTGCAGGGCGATTCGGGCGGCCCACTCGTCTGTCCAGTGGGCGATGGCGTCTGGCAGCAGATGGGAGTCGTCTCTTGGGGATACGGTTGTGCAAGGATGAAGAAACCGGGTGTTTACACTCGAGTCACTGCGCACAAGCACTGGATTTTGGAACAAGTGGCGCTGACAGAACCAGATCCGCTGTCATTTCGGCCAATTAATCCAGAGGGACAAGAAACCGGGATTCTCGGTCGTTCACAAGAACCGCAGCCGCACTCTCAGACCGAGGGAGGATCAACTGGACTTCAGCAACCATCCACCACTACCAGCACCACCACTATCCCTATCCCTACCCCTACCAATAGCACTATCACCACAACTCCTACCATTACTACAACAACAACTACCCCTACAACTACCACTACTACTTCCAGATCATCTCCTCCTCCACCTGAATA
The DNA here is from genome assembly GCA_002796945.1 of Plectus sambesii. Taxonomy (NCBI): domain Eukaryota; kingdom Metazoa; phylum Nematoda; class Chromadorea; order Plectida; family Plectidae; genus Plectus; species Plectus sambesii. The sequence goes on along the minus strand of NIUQ01000622.1, from coordinate 22,411 downwards.
CGGAGCTTGGGGATAATCTTATGGCGGCGGCAGTCAGCCAGAATATTTTGGATAGTGACTGCAATTGTGTTCTTTCCGACATGCTTCTGCAGAATCATCAGATATACATAGAATACTTTTGCACAAACATCCGTATGACCGTATATTTGAAATAAATTCTAATACAATTCTTTATTCGGCGAAACGGAAAAAGCCCAAAACGAACGATGCATAATTATTCCGCTGCAATGAAACTCCTTATACTCTATGTAAATTAACTTTCCAGAACTCAGTAGAAATAATTGTTTCTTACTGCGAGTACATGCATTGTCAGTGCCGTATTCGCAAATTGCATCGATACTTTCGGTCATGAGGCTTATATCCATCAGGAGACGATGCAAAACAAGTTGACGCCGCTATCAGTCAAGAGCAGCCGTGTCAAGTGTTCTCTGTCATATCCCAAATTCGACTCCCAAGTCGTTCGTAATCATGCTTATTTCAGCTTTATACGAATATATACAAGTTTAATTTTATCGAAAGAACCACCTAACACAGTAGTGGCCTTTTCTGTTCAGTCTGGTTTATGCCATATGACCATTTTACGACACTGATTTCTTCCATCTAACTATGGTCATTGTATTATCATCGTTCGAACCGAAGCGATGCATCCGTGTGCTACAGTTAAAGCCACTTAAGTGAGTGACGCAAAACGGATTGGTCTGTTCTTTCTACCAGTCTTTCGTTGGTATGATGGGCCGATACTGTAGCGTCCGTGACGGCGAATAGTGTTTACAGTTATTCGCTGTATGTTTACGCCGTTTCGCAACGTTTCGGGGCATCAAATAACGATTACATATAAACAATCGAAAGAAGCGGGTGGAAAACAAGTCATGAGTATGCTCACTGTAGTCCGCTTAGGTTTGTGGTGAGCCAAGTTCCCGACAGCTGGACGATAAAATCAATGTGAACCGACCATGAAAAACGCTCTCATCCCGTGGTTTCTGCTGGCAATATCGTCCGGAATGGCAGCTGAAGGTAGGAATTACACGTGTCAAGGATGATTTAGTTAAAATTACTTCGTCAGTAAGAAGTAAGCCAATCGGTTCGTGCGCTGAACGCACACCGCCTTGTCGGAAAACGAGAAACCATTAGCGAGAGCACAGGTCCCAAAAACGATATATTTCCAAATATTTCTAAAATGTAACATTTTTTGAAGTTCTTAGCAGCAAAATGTACTGGAAATCATTCTGTAGCTTCTATATCTATGTTAACTGTACAATCGTAGTACGTCAGAACAGAAGAACAATGAATTACAGCGATAAGTGTTTAATTACTTGTACTAAGGAGTGTTGCTGAATTGCATTTTGAGAGTTGTTAAAGATGAAAAAATTTTGATTATAATCTTTTCATTCGTAGAGTGCGCGCGCAACTGGACTCGCTACGAACGAACAAAGTCGTGCTTGATGGTCCTACCGCAGAGGCTGCGATGGGCGGAAGCCGAGCAGATGTGCGTCAAGTTCGGTGGTCATTTGGCGTCCATCACCGACGAATACGAAAACGTCTTCGCCTTCGGTACACCTCGCCTTTCACCCAAAATATATATTCGGATCTGTTTCATTGGCAGACTTGGCCAAGAGCGCCAACCTGACTGTCCAGACCGTGTGGTTGGGTAAGATAGTGGAGTTCACCAAATCGGGCGCCTACAAATGGAATGATGGAGAAGTCGGACGGAATGCCGATGGATTCCGAGGTGGTAGGTCTTTCTAAGCATTCATCACACTTGTAGCTCGTGTACAGAACCTCCGTCCGGCAACGACCTCTGTCTTACTATGTGGCTCGACTTCGACAGACCCGATGGATCTTGGAACGAATGGGACTGCGGTTACGCCACTGGCTATTCGGTAAGAGATATTATCTTTGGAGGGAAAGCTTTGTATTAAGTGTGGATATGGCCCGTGGGGAGCTATGTGCCTCATTTATGCTGTTGTAACTTAGACCTTTGGAGTTTGAAGAGTGCAATTTATGTCCCTCTCCTTCTCCCATAGCCCTAGTCGACCATTTTTGAGGTTAGCACTAGATGAAAGAGATATCACTCGGTTGGAGATCACCAGTGTTGCAAAGCGTTAACTTGATTAACGTTTCGCCATACTGGTTCGCACTCATCTTTAGACTCCAGTTTATATCCCTAAGTGCCAATCGATGCATTCCTGCGCAATCTGCTGCGGCGACCACAAACTATGACGCCTTATATCGGATGATAATTCAGGCGTTGTGCAAGAAGAGCTACAAGTCGACTGTGAGGGCGCCGGCACCAACTCCGGGACAGATGCTGCAGCAGATAAAGGCAGTAGTTCCTGGAGTACATGAAGCGAATAGGTGCTGCGTGGGCTCGTCCAACGCGTCCTGCCAACGATGTCCTCTTCGACAGCGCTGCATCCCCGACGATCTTGACTGCTGGACGAAAGCGTGCGACAACAATCTTGGCTGGTGCATTCCGTTACCTCCTTAGATCCAGCGAGCGAACAATTATATTATTTGTTGAAACAATATCTATTTGGTGATCAAGTTTATTTTCAATCCCTTATTTGTNGCATTCCGTTACCTCCTTAGATCCAGCGAGCGAACAATTATATTATTTGTTGAAACAATATCTATTTGGTGATCAAGTTTATTTTCAATCCTTTATTTGTTACTCCATATTTTCCATTCCATATTTGTTGTGATCAACAGTCAGCTAATATTAATTGACTGGTATCGCGCTGCTTCTTCGAATAGCATCATGACAATACAGATTTCTTAGAACTACTCACCGTTTCATACTGCGCGAGCACTCACCAATAGACAGTTGAACGAATAGTGTGCGTCAAAGAAAGATATCCTGAAGTTCAGGACTGCAATACCAGCTTCCAGTACAATCGTGGACAAAATAACTCGAAAGCAGCAGTTTCAAATTTTTAAAGTCGATTTTCGTCCAGCGGTGCAAGTTTTACAGTTGCTTTAGCTAGGAGTAAAGTCAGGGAAGGGAGTGGGGCCTCTTCGCGAGGTGTGAACGTCGCCACCTCACAAGTTCAGCTCAGGTTACGGTGCTTTACGTAAAAGCGCACCTTCTTCTAGTTCGTTTTTCGATGCAAAAAAGAAATCTTATCGTGTAGTTCACATTGTAATTGATCGCATTTGCTGAATGAAAAACAAAGGGGAAAGAAAGAGAACTTTACAACAGAGCGAAACAGAGATCCTTTGACTTCAGCAAATTTAATTTTCTACGCGAACATTTAAAATATCGCTTGAATGAGACAGAATCTTCGACGTATTGAGTTCAACGTTGAATTGCTTTATCGTTGAAATCGGCTTGAAGGAAACTGGCAGAACAGAGGATATATTGATTGGTGGACGATAGGCAGATGGCGGGAGATTTGACGAAGAGCAATGATCCGCGTTTGGTAGCTTCTCGAATTTTCATTGGGAATCTACCAACCGACCGCTGTACGAAAGACGATATTCAGGACTATTTTGGACAACATGGGGAAATCCTCGGTACGTCCTGATCAAGAAATAAATATGGACAATTTAAAATGCATTTTTATTTTCAGGCATCTCAGTCTACAAAGGCTTTGGTTTCGTGCAATTTAAAGAGATTGGTGACGCTCAGCAGGCAGTCGAAAGGGAACATCAACAGATGTTCTTTGGCAACATTCTCGGTGCGAATCTTTGAAGTCGACATAACAGTAAGCAATTCGTCGTTTCAGACATCCGATTGGCCAGCGAGGGACGAAAGCAAAAACCGATGTCAACGTACGATAACAGGTGAGTATGCCGAACTTTTGCGAGTAATGAAGAGTGTCTACTTCTGCTGATGCGAAACGGTGTTTGAAAGGAATTTATACTTTTTTTGCTGTTGAAATCAGTAGCTGGAGCAGTTTTTGACCCGATCAAGTGCAAACGGTCGAAATTTGATTCAGTCCATCGTTATCGGTAGGGATGAACCAAGCGCAAACTGTTTGAACCGTTTGCTGTCTTTTGAAGTTTGCACAGTCATTCATCATAATTCGTCACTTTTACATTAAAACTCGTCATCTTGGCATTCAACTGCGTCAACATTGAGTTCAAATTAAATGCAAAGGTGACAAATTATGATGAAAGATCCTGTAATCGTTCGAATGAACTCTTTTGAACGAAACAATGAAATCGATTGATTGGGACGGCGACTGACTGCGAGCGTTTAGACCGTACACGAGTCGCGAGCCACACTACACACCTCGAACGCCACCGATGATGGAATATGGCGCCAACGACTCATTTGAGCGAATTCCGGGCGGCGGTCCACCGCCTACCTTCTATCCTCCCCCTACTAGCGATATGTCAGCTGGCAACTTTCCCGGCGGTCGGCTCCCTCCAAAAGTGACGCCAAAGTCACAAGAAGCGCCTCGATTCGAGTGAGCCTTTTTACTGTGATTAAATACATTGTAATCATGATTATTTGACCTTTTCCGTCTTGGACGCTTTATTAGATTGTCCGAAATGTCTTTCTAGAAATTTTCATAGCTTCATTTTAAAATGAGACGATGTGTTTGAAAGAACTTTTCGATCAATCTAATACTTTGATACTTTGCAGGAAGTTTCGCGCCGAACCGCCGCCGATGATGGCGGGTCCTTCGATGATTCCACCGTTCGCAGCATCGCCGATTTCACGGCCGCCACCAACTCCTCTCTCGCGCCCATCGACCAAAGCCCACGCAGTGTCGTCGCCGCCGCCCAAGAAGTCGAAGAGCGATGTGATCGACCGACCGCCCGACGCGACTATTGTCGTCTTCGACAAGAAATATCTGTACGCAGTTTATTCCGCTCAGCTCTACGAGCAAGTGAATCAATTGTACTAGTGAAATGCTGCAGAAGTTATGCGGAAGTCGTCGAGCGGCGTTTGATTGAGATGAACATGACCGTCGATGTGGTGATTCTCATTAAAGCCGANTGAAGAAGCGATTTTCCTTGGTCTTTGCGGTGGTCGGTGTCGATCAGATTAAACATCGAAACGTCGAGCGCTCGCCGATCAAACATGTTCTATGCCAAGTACGGTTGATAGGTACTCGTTGAAGAATGTTTGGCTCGCTGGTTGGTTAACATAGTCGTGTTTTGCTACTTTTCGAAGTCAAGTAGGTAGTGTGTGCCGAGCGACCGAGGCGAGAACAAGCCGCAGCGAGCGGAGGGAGGGACTTTTTGCTCGGCAGCGAGCGGAGTCGAGCGGTCGAGCGGCGCCCGGGGTCGACGACGTCGGTCGCCGCGGACGAGTCAAGTGGCGGTGTGTTTGACCGTGTCGCCGAACAGCGCCTCTTGACGCAACCTGCACCCGCGCGATCGACCGCGTACGCTGCGTCCAATTCGCACATTTAAAAGCGGCTCGCACGCGGAGTCAAATATTTACCGTATGGCCGCCGCGGCTTCATCTCGGCGCCGCCCACTGCCACTACCGACCGACCCTCCGTCCACCGACGCAGACCGCCATCGGCTCCTCTTCGTCAGCTGCTCCGCTGACTAGCCCCCTCGTCTGTTTCTGCTCCACCCGCGACATGCTCATGTCCGGCGACACGGTGCTGACCTCGGTGAGTGTGACTGGTTGTTGCGCGGCTGTAGTCGTGCTCGCTTCGGCGCTGCTCGCGTCGTGTGCTTAGGGTAAAGTTTCACGACGAGAACGACGACGACGACAGCTCGCTGGCGCACCGTAACAGTAGCTGGGGTGGGTGAAAACCGAGCGCGACGCTGTACACACACGGCGAGGTGTACAGGATACTGAGCGACACGCAGATTAGCGAAAGTACGGCCATCTCCCGAGAAGGTGAGACGCGCGACTAGGTGCAGGATCGTTTCCGTGGGTTCGCCGCTTTGCTTTCATCCACACATCCTCGCGCGGGGCGGGAGTCTTGTCGCTCTCGGTCAGCTTTCGTCCTCGCCGGTCCGGTTTCGGCAAATTGCCCGTGAAACCTATACCTGAGGATCGCCGACAGCGGAAATCGGTTCGGCTTGCACAACCCGCCGCCCACCGGGGAACTGTAGTAGCGGTGTCGCGTTAGCGCGCGACTGGCTGGCTCAGCGCTCGAGTCGGTTCAGTCGTTCCGTCCGTCGGTGTCCGCGCTCCGTTGCGTACAGACAATTTCTCGCTCTCCGTCGGTATGATCGTCTGCCGTGGTCGCAAAACGAAGCCTCTCAGGTGAGCTCAAAATGCGATCGGTCCCGCGAATGTGTCTTGTTCTGTCATCCGCGTCACTCGCCTGCGCTCATCGCTTCTCTGCTTCATCGCTTCCCTGCGCCCATCGCTTCTCTGCGCCCATCGCTTCTCGGCCCCGCCGTCCGCTATGAACGTCTTCCTCCCCGTCCTGCTCGTCGTCATCGCTGTGTCAGTGTTCGTCGCGTTGGGCACTTGCGTCTGCGTGTGCTGCGTCGTTGCGAGCATCCCCGACGGCAGAGAGCTCTCCTTGCTGTCCGCCTATGCGACCAGAACAGTGGTTGCGGACGGGTCGACGACCGGATGTGCGGCGGTGTGACTAGAAGGAGCGAATCGGAGCCGGAGAGAGTTCCTGGACAGCAGGTCGACTGCGCATCCGTCGTGCGCTGATGGGAGGAAGCGCTGGCGACTAATCCACTTGCTATGTGCGGGCGACCAGGCGGGCATCCATCAGTCAGTCATCCGCCGCTCCTGCCGACACTATTTTGCCCGCCCTATCCGACGCCTGTTGACGCCGATCAGCGCTCCGATCCGATTACGCCATTCTTCTGCTCGTCCGTCCGTCACCGACAGCACTGTTGTCGTCACGCATTATCAATGCCTACTGTAGCTGTCAGACGTTGATGACGGCGGCGACGGCGGCGGCGGCGCAATCGAGATACAGTAAGCCCGACTCACGTCTGCGCTGACTTGCGCAAATGGAAGAACGGACGGCGGGTCATTTCTGTCCGATCGATCGACGCCGTTCGCACGCGGCAATGTTTGTCGAATCGGCGCGCGCTGTTTGCTTGCCGTCGACGGCAATGCCCATTTCTTGGCGGACGACGGTCGATCCGAACCCGATTGCTTGGATGGGCTCGTCCGCGTCTATCAACGGTCGCGGCGATGCGGTCGCACGCGGACGGGGGGAGGGGGACAATATTTGGACGCCGATTGAGACAAGACGCTTGCGGCAGATGATGCGTCTGTACTGGCCAAGCACGGCATCTGTGTTTGTCCGACAGTCGCGGCCGCGCTATCCTCTGTTACAGTAGATTTCTGGCCACTGTCCACCACCGGCCGTCCCTAATTGGGGACAGTGCGAGAATTGCGCGAGCGACTAATTGTCGACGCCTCGCATAGGCACCGTCGTCGCCGCCGCTCCTTACAGTCTGCGACGACGACGACGACGACCGGGCCGAGAGGAGAGGGCAGCGTGGCGGGCAAAAGAACAGCGTGGGGCGTCCAGCAGTGAGGCATTGTGCGGCTCGGCCGGTAATTGGGCTTGTACGGGCGCATTGTTCCGCCGAATAAAGAGCAGCGCCTAAGTCGCGCTAAGAGGCTTTGACCCGTCCCCCACCGCCCATTGTGGTCGGCGCAAGCGCCCGGCTGTGCGTCGACCGCTGGTCCTTCGAGCCCGACACGCCCTCCTGTTTTGCCGCCGCGTCGTCGTTCCGGTCGCTTCCCCGGTCGGCGGATATCGGCTTGTTGTTGACCTTTTCTGCTCGACCAGTTCGGCGGCGATATTATGCTTTGCGCCGCCGTAGCGCCGACGATCGTCGCATTTTCGCCCCACGGATCGGTCAGATCGGGCGGCTCGCTGTCGCAGGTACAGTAGTCCGGGTAGTGGCGCTAAGGGGCGAGGGGTACGCTGTACAAGCGCCAAACACCCCCGGGGCAATTTAGCAGCTACCGTATTTTACCATACGAAATAAGGCATCTTGCGCTAATCAGGCGTCCGCGCGTGCGGAAAGGCTCGCGGAGAAGCTAAACTGTCCCACTGATGTTGGGCGCTTGTATCGCATATCTCTCGCCCCTTAGCCCCCTACTAGTGATCCGGGCCATTGGTAGTCGATGTATTTTGCCTTTCGCAGCATGGGGTGTGGTGTGGGTCGCGTGAGACTTTGCCGCCGACTGCGCATTCCCGTCGTCCTATTGACACGATCGGAGATGATCAGGAATCGACCACGGCCGCGGGGCATGGGCGGTGATCTTTCAGCCGTCGGCGTCTCTGTTTGCACGCCGAGTTAGCGGGCGGCGCTGGACTGGATTACACGATCAAAGTGGCCGATCAGCGGAATCGCCGTAATCTCTGCTTTGTCTGCTGACTGACAAGTCTCGGACGCGGAGGCGCCCCATAGTTCCGCCATGTCTGCTCATTTCGTCTTGTTTTCTTTGCCTTTGCCTTTTCTCTCCGCGCTGCTCCGTTTGCAGTCTCCCGGACGGTGGCTGCTCGGTCAGTGTTTGCGCGCTGTCGGCCCGAGTCGGCCTTTGCCCTTGTATTTGCGCCCGAGTGCTCTTCGCGCTGCTGGCACGCTGGGAAAGTTTTGCTGGTCGAGCTCTTAACCTGACCACGGAGGCGGCGGCCGCCGCGACCACGGGTGCGATGGTCGACGAGACGAGGTGGCGATTCGTCACAGCGTCGGATTACGGGTCGGGCCGGTTGCGCACGAATAGCGCCTACCTGCGCCCCCGGCGCCACATGATCTCGCGATTGAGCATTGTGTCCGGGTGCTGATTGGCACCGGCTTGTTTATGCGCCCTGCACGGCTTGGATTTCTCCGCCGCAGCCGCGATCGGGCGTCGCCATCAAAGGCTGATTGTCGCTAACGAGTTTGGTCGTCATTTTGCGCCGATACCGTCTGCGGTCGGCACCGATCGGACCGCAGTCGCCGCCTCCGCTAGCGCGCTCGCCCGTCCGTCTCCGCCCATTTCGCGCAATTGGTCGATTCCCTCAGTGTCTGTCGTTCCGTTCGCTGCGATTAGCGCGCCATCTGAGCTTCGGCTGACTTCCGATGCTAGCCCGCACGCCACCCTGTCGTCTTGGGTGGCCCGTGAGCAACCTGTTGGATAAAGTGAGTAATAGGTTGATTGCCTATGATCGATGGTGCGATTATCCCTTGTCCGTTGTGGTGTATGCGATCCGATCTCGAGTACTTGGCGCGCCCCCCTGCTCGGCTTCGAACGCTGCGCACCTGGTGAACAGTCCGACGGGAGGGCTGCTGTGCCCACTTCAACAGCGTCATCGCTTTGTTCGTTGCAGGGAAAAACAAAGTTGTCGATCGGCGAAGAAGTCACGCAGCTCGATCAGTCGCCGGCGTCGTGCGATCCCGATCGTTGTCGGTCAGTTTGCCACCTCGATTAATCTACCATTCTAACATGGGCGGCCGGCATAGCTGTGACATTTTCTCAGTTTGGCTTTGGTAACGGGCTAAAAGTAAGGGTGGGTAATGGCGCAATAGCGACGTTCTTTGTGTGCTACCATGGTTTTTACGTAGCGGTTCCCACCGTGAGGATCGTCGGCGAGGGCAATTTTTTGGCCGCGCTCGTAACTGGCGTGGCGGCATCGTTTCATCTTGTCGCAAAGCGCCGGTCGTTTAGCGCGCCGATCGAGCGGCCTTCGAGTGGAACTGTGGTCCACTCGCGATCGCCACCGACGCCGACCGCCGCCGCCGTCGTCTCCAGCGATCCGTCGAACGGATATTTCGGCGCCGACGTCGCGCACAGTCAGCTTCTTAGCGGCGCAACTCATTCCACTATCAACTGGGGCTGTCCTCCACTACCCCTGGCCTGTGAGTTATCGTCACCATTTTGTTAAAGCTGACGTGTGACAGCAACTTTGTTCAGATTCACTCGACGTCAAACCTATCACGGACACGCTGAATGGTTCATACTCTTCGGTGATTTCCACGTCTTCTGCCGATTCGATCGCCGTTGACGGCGCTATCATGAGCGACGCAGCATATACAGGTTCGAATAGCGTTTCGCACTTGCAGTATCTCTCACACTGTTGTAATGATGAAAGGATGATAATGCGGAGTGTGATTGTGTAAACATGGACGACAAAGACGCATTTTTGCAGAAGCCGCAACGAAGAGTTTGCTCGGAATGAGTGCGGGCGGAGCTTACTACGGCACAACGTCGTCCGTCTATCAGCCCGGCGCTTATGCGACTGTGCAAGGCTCGCCGCTGTACGGTTCCACGCAGAACTACTATCAAAGAGCGCTAAAAGGATCGACCGCCTCGTACCCTTTGGGTCCGTATTTCGGCGCCGCTACGGGTACGACTTCCAACTACTACGGTGCGAGCTAAAGCCTTGGCATCATTGCGAGGAGATGAGGTAATTTTGTGCTTTAGGAAGCGCTTATTCGGGATCTGCCACAACGCCGTTGGAGTACGGCACCTACGGCTACCCACAGTACTACCCCAACAATTGCTACTACGGGTCGGCGGGCCTCAGCGTCAGCGGCCAGGTACCGTCGACCACGGCGACGTACCAGCTGACGCAGCTGCCGCCCTGCACTACTCTGTCCGACCCCACCTGCTCGTCCGCCGGCATCTTCACGCCCAACGACATCGCTTCGTTCGTCAAACCGGAGACTAAAAAATGTTCGCGCGCTTCTACCGTTTCTCGCCGCGGCCATCTTCTGACAGCGTGCATTTTTAGCTAAAAGCAAGAAGAAAAAGGCGGCGAATCCCAGCCCGAGCCCCGAAAACCAATACGAACGCGTGTTCATTTGGGACCTGGATGACGTGTGCGTGCTGACGGACGCGCTCACTTCCGGGTCCTATGCGCACACGTTCAGCAAGGACGCCCATGTGGCGGCGCAGCTGGGGCACAGCATGGAGCGGCTCGTTTTCGATGTCATTAGACTGGCCTTTCGAGTCGACGACGTTGACGTGAGACAGATCAAAAGTCAACACACAGCCGCGTCATATTCCATTTTTTTCAGTTTCAAGAATGGGATCAAGGCCACATAGATGACGCCGCCTCGGACGAAGCCGTTCAGGACTTGACGTAAAATATGATCGCGTCCGTCTGTGCGCAGTAGTTTAACGATGGCGCTTTGCAGCGGTTACAACTTGTCCAGCGACGGACTGCAGCTCGCAGTCACGAGCGGCGCTTCTTTGTGTCTGGGCGCGCCCTCGTCCGTCCGCGGCGGCGTTGATTGGATGCGCAAACTGGCCCTACGCTACCGCCACATCCGAGAACTCTACACATGTTTCAAAGATCGTGTCCCAGGTATGGAGCTTCTAATTCGATGTGTGCAATAATCAATGGGCGGCGTGTAGAACTGCTTCGTACAACGTGTTCGCCGGAGCGCTGCAGCCAGTGGCTATCGCTGCAAAAGGATATCGAGATTTTAACCGACGGCTGGACTCAGAAAGCCGAGCGCTGTCTGCAAGTAGTCGCGTCGTCGAGGTACTACTGTGTTTCGGTGACGTCGGCGCTTGACTAAACTGTTATTTCCTGCAGACCGAGACCGGAGCGATATGCGAACGTGCTGCTGAGCGGCGGCCACTTGGTGCAAACTCTGGCGAAGGTGATGCTGACGGGTCTGGCGCCATCGTTTCCCATCGAGAACATATACAGCACGACAAAGAGCGGTCGCGAGGCGTGCATTGAGCGCGTTAGGAATCGGTTCGGCAAGAAGTGCGCCTTTGTCATCATCGGCAGCTCGCACGAGAGCAAGCTCGTCGCAGACAAGGCGAGTCACGCTCATCATATACGCTGAATACATTCATCACCCGACACAATTCCCTGTTGCAGGAGGGCATCCCGTTCTGGCGAGTGTCCAGCCCTTCGGATCTGGAAGCGTTCTATCATGCTTTGAATCATCATTTGCTGGGCACATGAATAATGTCCGGCCGAAGACGTCGCCTCACTGTGATCGGTCGCGTCAGACCCTCAACGTCTTCTTTTTCTCGTGTGTCGCCGTCGGTTAACAGTCACCTTCGCAACGTTATATATAATCCGCGCCCACAATGGCCGGCATATACTGTACACAAGTTTTGCTGTTTGCGTCGTCGTCATGTATCCTTGATCGAGCTTGCCATTTGCCATTGTTCTAGTATACATACTTGCGTCTGCAGTAAGTTCTCTCGAGATTGCATCATAGCGGAGGTCTAATTATTCGATGATGGTGCGTCAGCCCTGTTTTGTATTGCTGATTGAATTTCGCTTGTTGTGACATAATAATGACTACAATTTTGCGACCAAAACAACACACACGCACACACTAATTTGTTCACAGGAGAGGAGGATATGTTGTTCGCTTCAAGTGCCGCATATCACGAGGGAAGTTCGTCCAATAACAAGAGCGCTTCTTGAACACGCTTTCTTGGCGTTTCAACCGGGGCGCAGACGCGTGCGTCAATGATGACAATTCTTCTGTCTTATGATCCTAATTAACTTCATATTCAATCACTAACCATAAAAGATCCCACAACAATCGACCTGCATCATAGCAACATGAGAGCGACCGAGCGATTCATAATTTGGAGCACAGCTCAGCCGAACCGAAAGTGCTTCCTTTATTGCGTTCATTTCCACACGCACGCGTGTTACATTGGAACAAGCTACACCGTTTGATAGGAAGTAATTTATTACTCATCCGTGCGCTCGGTGCATTTGGCTAGACGAAGACGTTCTGTCAGCCGCCCGTACAGACTGGCACGCAATCGATGGCCGCAATAAACGGCTGCCGCTACGACCTGTCGTAGTTGAGTTTTACGACTCGATCACGCATATCCGTCCTGGTGACGGCATATACTAATGACGCAGCGAACAGACGGCAAAGTGGTCGGCCCGTGTCGGAAATGCTCATCGGTCATCTGATCGTGTCCTGAATCACCGAGCGCCCACGAGCGCGATCGACCGGGTGCGACGGCCGAATGAAAGTTTCGTTGATTCTGAAGCCGAACTCGGTCTCCGAACTGCCCACACTATGCTGCTGGCGCTCATTCTGCTGCCACTGATGGCGCCTGTGGCGACTCTGCTGGTTCTCGTTGCGCCGGTCGAGCCGCGAACCGCGAGGCTGCTCGGGCGGCGACGCATAGTCGGCATGACGAGTCAGCGACGCACGCTCTTGACGCTCTTGACTACTGCAATTTTCGCTACCAAAGCTCGGCGATCGAGGCCTTCGACGGTGATGGTGCAGTGGCACGGGCGGAGGACTGACGTCGACGCTTTTTCTCACAGCCATATTAGTCAGTTCAGTCGACGGCATTGTGTCAATGAATGCCGGATAAAAATCGGCATTCACAGCTGGTCCACCGTTCTGCAGACGCACGACAGTATGACCACCGTGGGTCGTTGTCGTCGTCGCCAGAATTGGCGGATGGTCGGTGCTGATCGCTCGCGGACGGTGCGTGATAGGCCGCCGCGTGGGCTGCGGAGTCCGTGATGGGAAACGAGCCTTGTATTGAGCCTCCACATGCCAGTACCAGTGCCAATAAACATAAAGTAGCAGGAAATTCATGCCGGCTCCGATGCTGTACACGAGAATAGGAAAGAACTGAATGGCGTTCCAATCGCCCATAAAGGCGGGAAGGACGCGAGGAAGAGCGGCTAAACTTAGGATCAGCAATCCGACGCCGTAGGCGCTCTGTTGTACCAAGAGAGGCCAGAGCATCATGGGAGTCGGACGTTTGACACACAGCGCCACGGGTAGAAAGCTCACCAACGCGAAAGTGTGGCAGATGCACCAGAAAAATCGACCATAGCCGCCGTCCAAGTGCTCCGCGACGCAGCCCTCGATGCCCCACAGAGAGTGGAACAATCCAACATCGAATATAATGACGTCGACGCTAGCGATTAGCGTTTCGATGCCGGTCGCGTTATCGAAGTCGCACTTGAGCACTTGCTGATAGAGGACAAGAGAATAGATGTGCTGAGACAGGGCCCAGCAGACGACGATAAGCTGAAACAGGCCCAAGTAGATGCAGACAAGGCGATTTTCAATTTGACGTCCTTTCAGCGCCAGGTATTCGTCCTTGACGACGAAAAATTTAGTCATTGGCGCGCGTCGAGCGACGACGACGACGGCGACGGCGACGAGAGCATACAAGCGAGTCGGAGGAGCGTCGAGTGCTCGCTCGCTCCCGCAACAACAGTCAAGATGAAAAGTGACCCATGAATTTCAGTTGGTGGGTCGAATTCAACACGGTCGTAGGACCGGCTGACGAGCGCAGGTCCGTTGACAACGGATGCTTCAAACGGCACCAGTCCGTCCATCAATTGGCCGATTGAAACGAAGACCGGCGAGGCGGTCGGCCGGTAGAAGGCAGCTAATAGTAAAGGCAATTAGATACTGAGCGCGCGATCGCCGCCGCGCCACTGCCACTACGGGCCGCCGACTCGCATTGCCCGCGCAATCCACGTCCTCGGCGGGTCGCACTTGAGACGAGTCAGCCACATTCGCTATTCATATCGCTTATTATTAGCAAGTCGATGGCGACCGAGCTCGGCTTTATTAGGTCGGCTCGCCCGACGCTCAGGTGGCCGGCTGGTAATCATATGAGCGGGAGAGAAAGACTGCCGGAAAGCCCCGCGGTGGCGACAGACGCCCCGCCACGAGACAAGCGGGATGTGCGTTGCGCAGAGATCAAGCTGTACGCAGCGATAAGGCGGATAGCCATAAAGGGAATCAATTCGCTGTTGCCCCGAGTCGGCCGCGAGCGCTTTGGTCGACACCGGGCTCGTCTCCCGAATTCGGCCGCCGTCGCCGCCGCAGTATCGGAATTTGGTTACCGATTGTCGCGACGTCCCCACGATAACTATCGACCGACCAACGGAGCGGTGATCGCCCGCCCGGGATCCCGTACATTGATACAATTATCGAACTACGATTTTTCACTCGCTCTACTCGCGCCCCCATCGCAACTGCGGCCAACTACCCGGCCACTGCGTTAGACCCCCCACGCTACCATCGAGTGGCGTGTCCGAAACACATTAGCGTTTAGGGAGAATCTGCTCCAGTTGCGGGCGTCAATTACTTGCCGCGTAGTCATGTTGTTTGTTCAGCGTTTGATTCGCGACTCATCCCCTTCAAGCCCGTAGAGTGCATTTGCCGCTGCAGCTTCACTCTTGCGCATCGGAAAATCTGATCAATGGTTGCCTGCGCGACTCCAGGCGAATGCGATTCGCTCTTGTCGACTTATTCCCTCGCGTTTGAATAGTAACTGTCGTTCCTCTGCCCACCCGCCTGCCCACTTTTATATAGTCGCGTTGCTCTGAGCGAAGGACGCTCATTTTCTTATTCAAAGAAATATATATTTACGAAACGTAACCCAGAGTTCACTCCGATCACAGGAATGAGAGNATTAGGTGGGAATGGGACGACGACGCTAAGGACGACGGCTTGATGGCCAGCGGAAGGCGCGCCGACGGCAGCGTCGACATAGTCTTCTGTTGAGTGGTGGCGTACGTCTGGACGAAGCGCTGAGCGGTCGACAGATTTGGCGCGTGCGCGTTCACATCCGAATCGAAACGATCGAGACTGCGAAACGCCTGCAAAAATGCTTGTAGGAAAAGTACTCTCTACGAGAACCGAGACGCTCTCACCTCAATAACGGCATCTGCCGTGATGCCGGTCATGCGCAGCCGGCGGATCAGCTCCAACTGCTCCACCGTGAACAGACTCATATCGTAGAGCTGTCTCCTGCAAAGCGGAATGTTGACGAAGTCGGTCGGAGTTGCACACGATAGTGTAAACCGCCCGCACACGATCGCCGGCAGACAGCACTACTGCGCGATATCGAAGATCTCGGAGACGATCAGACAACGAACGCACTAGATATGCATATAAACAGAGACGGGCGGAAGACGATCGTCCTCTTCTCATGCCAAACGTGTCATAACTCGCTAAGCTATGCATTCGCCTTATGGCGCCATATGAACGTCCTCGATCTCATCAGATGGTCAGCGCGCCATGTTAATAAGAATGCGTTCATCAACGGCCTCCGACAACTCATTTGATCGGTGAGCGGCATGGAGAAGAGTGGACGGCCACCACTGCGAGCGCCAGCCAGCTTTCCGAACGCACCAGTCGAGCAGATTCATGGCTGAACAGCGCCAGTAGCCGTCCCGCCAATCGATACGCGCCGCCACACTAACGACGTCCACCCGCAAATCTCAAACGTAATGCCGACGCGCAAAACTTCAAACTTGGCACGAAGCTTATCGAACGCTCTGTCACTACTAAATATACGAAGCCATAGGGCCGAATTCGTCATTCTTGGGCATATAGAGGCTATTTTGATCACTTATAAATAGAGCCAATGAGGAGCTAATTCGGTTTGGCTCGCGCTCACTCAGCGCCGACCTCGTGACATCGACTGCGCAATTCGAATGATGAATCAAGCGACGCTTTTGAAATTATATAACCAGGCCTTGGGACAAATAAGCCGGCAACTACGGTTTCCACGTTACTGCACCGAGATTGCAAAGCGCAGGTGAATGCGGAGGCAATCGTCGAGTTCGACCGGCGGCAACCGCACAGTCGACGAAATTGCCGACGAAACCGGGTCAGCATAACAAGAGACGACGATGCTGGCGGCGCATAGTAATGCGAGTCTGCGTACGCATATATAACGCGAGGACGCGCGCACCCCCCAAGAACGGCCGTACTAACCGGCCGACCTGGTCGTCCACGGTCGACGACTGGTGCACACGCACGCGCCACTTCGAACTGATCAGCCGACGCGCCCTCGTCGCTCTCTATACGCTGAATAGTTAACGTCAAACTAGAATTCTACAGTACACTCATTCACACTCACGCACTTATAAACTATCACACTGTACGAATGAAGACGACTACCTCGCGTCCGGACGCGCACTCGCGACCGAATACGATTGCCTTCGTAGTTAATTGCGAACCTATAAAAGGTAATCGGATTAATGCTTACCTCAGCGACGAAGGCGCGCGGTCGAGCGACGAGGCAGCGATATTCCATGACGCAATCATGTCGGCGGCTCGGCGAGAGCGCACAGCGAAAGTGCCGCTGAACTATCGTGCAATAGTGGTCAGGTTCATTAGGGGCAAGGGTGGATAGCTAGACGAAGCCATTAGGAATATTCAAACAGGATGACAATGGCCGCTGCTAGGACACAAACACTATCCGGGCGGCGAGAAGAGTCGTCAACTAGAGTGCAGTGTACTTTCTCTGGCTTTCTAACGGCGGCTACGCGGAGGCGTCATTGTCCTCGCCGCTGACTATACTGCATGATCTATGCCATGAATTATTCCCCTGCGGATTGCGTCGTCGTTGAAACAGATGCGAGCCACCTGCTCATTCATCGCTAACAGACCCATTGAACGCACCAATAATTTACCATTGTCAAGTAATTTAGGCAACACGTGGCTAACGAACGAAAATCAAACATTTCGCTGAGCATTCACGTGAGCACTCAATGTAATGATCAATTATTTCATATGATACAGTAGAGGGACAAAGCGTCACGCGGCAAGAAATGGCACGCCAACATATCGTCAATAATCACACCGGAAGAGATTCAACCACCAGGCTGTGCACATCGACTAACGTCAACATACATATAGGTCCAATCGACTATTGGTAGGACTACAGCCGCAGTAAGTGATCTAGACTATCCAAACAATCGACCACTTGGAAACAGTTGCTATTGAAATCATCTCAACGTGAAATCAATCACAACCTGCTGTTTTGGCTAGCGAGCCACAAACATCGAACATAGCGACCGTAACCGGAAGGCGACGACGACGATATTTGCAAATATCAATAACTATCAAAACTTTAACACAGCAGACATGGACAAAGCGAGAAGATGAGGAAAAAGCGAGAAGATCGGCGAATGTGTCAAATTTGGGGGTGAAAACGGCGGAGGAGGAGCAGACGAGTAGGGCGTAGGGATAAACGACGACAGCTATGTCGAGCCACGTCGATTGGTATGATTAGCTGGGCACGGGGGTTGTTGCAGGCGAGGGGCGTCGCTCGGCGTTGCAAAGTGCATTCCTAGAACATCATCAGGCCGTATGAAGCGGTCGGAGAGAATTGAAATTAACGATTGTGTGTACATCGACTTCTGAAGGTCCTGTAGAGCATCGGTTAGTCGCTCGTAATTCGCGTCTTCGCGCTCCCTCGCTCGTTTGCGCTCGCCTTCGCTTTCCCTAAACAAAACTTAACATGCGACGTCGCTCGAACACTATAATCAACATTATTCGATCGGTAACAAGAAAATCGAGCCAGGCACCGTAATTGACGAAGATGAGCTCGCGTTTCGGTACTTGCAACATCATTTTTCATCAAGAATGAGAGTGATTTCGTGGTTTTTACGAGCGTAAATTGACAGAAAGAAGAGTTATCGATTTTCGAAGCAGTGTGTCTCATTGAATACTGTAGGAGTCGAAATTGTTAGCAGGTGCTAATTTTGGCAAAATTCGCAACACGGCCGATTTGTGAATATTTCTACGTTCAAACATTAATACCCATACAGTTTACGATTTCCTGTTACTGATCGGTAAATGTTGACTATACTATCAACCACGCACGGCTTCAGCTGGTGCATGGCGTCTAGTCGCCGTTGGTCGGTGTACAATTCAAAATGCAGTTTGGTCAGCTGTTCTTGTTTGGCACGAACCTCTCGCATCTGCGCCATTGTATCCTCGCGCACTGCAAAAACTCCCACGTCAACATGTCTCTGACGTTCGCCGCGTTTCATCGGCTAAATCCCCCTCCCCTTCCCTCCCCCCGTCAGCATGTCTTATACTATTACGTAAATTAACTCTTATAAAAAAATCATAGCAGAATACGAAAGGCGGCAATATCTCACGGATTACATTTTTTGCGGATGAATAAGTAAAAGTATATTTAGCGTTGTTATCATTACTAGCTTCTAGTTTTAAATACAGAACGGATCTCATGCCAATAAAAATGCAACAACATATCGTACATAACCGAAAACAGTCGTCCTTGTCGATGACTCAATTTCATTAACGCTAACAAAGTACAGTAGTCCCTCTCAGCGGCAGTCGATCTAATCTTAGCACGTCTGCCCCGAATAATGCGTACTGCTGTATTTTCAAAGCGTCTTTCAAACAAAGCCATCTGGGAGGGAGCGTGTCTAGGCTCTGCGATCATAAATAGAACTACATTTTGGAATTTCATCGAAGAACGTCACTACAGGAAACCCGCCTACTTCGCTTAGATTCAGTGATAAAAAGATGCGGAAATGAGGGAGATTAACTTACGAGCTCTAAGCTGACCGGAGCGGAACTCGTCGAGGAGCGTGAGCAAAGAGCGTTCCATGGAGTGAAGATCGCGGTCGTCAGCTAGGAAATTGTGGGATTCGCCAGTGGCAGGAGGAACAAAGGCAGAGCGCACATCCAGGTCGGACGGATCGAACCAAACCGCAGGCGTTGAACACATCGAATCACCGAGCGACGCACCGCCACCGAAAAAAAAAGCATGCGACGCACGACACCGACTACCACTGCGAAGGGTGAAGGGAGAATGGTTTCAAGTCGATCAGGACACTCGGAGACTAATAGAAGCTCGATTGCAATCTAGGATCTACGTTAGACACTAAATTATAGCGTATCAAATGATATGACGAAAAAAAGGAGAGATACGGTAGAATCTGGATGAGTGCAGCGTTTTCTCGGCTTCCTTTGCCTGCGCTTTCCATCCCCAGTCATCCCAGGCGGATGCAGCTTCCGTCCTGACGTGTTACATTTATCCTGACTTTACTAAACTAATATCTAAGAGAAATGAATGGAACGAATAGAAAGCAAATTTTCTTTCAAACGATGTTTGATATTTGAACCACATAGCAAGCGATGCGCGATCAATGAATCGCCTCTGCTAACTACAGTCAATCGAAGCGATCTGCGTCAGATTAAACAATAGCGGGGGGCATGCGCACTACGTATAATATTGCAAGCATACCTTTTTCGACGGCGAGCGAGCTCATCCGACTGGTAGCGCGGGGTTGAGGGCTAGGGGTGGGGTCGAGGCTGAAGACGTTGGAGGAGTCGATTTCGTCGACGGTCTGAAGGGTGACGTCGCGGTCCCGCATGCTCGAGGAGGTGTGGGGCCGGAGATCGCTCGCGTCGCTCAAATGTCTGCTCATGCCCTTCGACGGCGATGTCGGCGTGCGGTTCGCCTGCGACGTCGACCCGCTCCGTCCCTGCGTCAGCCGTTGGAACAGTGACATTCCCTCCGATGTCGGCGTGGGCGTCTCCGCTGACACGCGCATCTTTGGCACCTAAAACAGCAGCATATTGAATGCATGATCTAGTCGATGGCACAGCCGGAGCCGTGTTACATAGTGCGTCATAGGTTTATGAATGATCAATAGCGTCATCCCGTCCGGGACCTGCAGATGCGGCAATTCTAAGGCTACCTCTTTTAAAGGGGACCGGCATAATATGCGGCAGTTCTCAGGATATGTTTTTAAAGGGAATGCAATCACATTTAGCCGAAAGTAATCTACCATATATTGTTTTCAGCTATCTATTACAAGCTGGCTGCGAATTATATCTATTTATATTGTAATTAACTGACCGCTAAGCAGCTTTTCATATGTAGCTGAAAACAATATTTGATAGACTATTTTTAGCTGAATGTGACCGTAGTTTCTTTTTAAAGAATTAACGCCAAGCAATCTATCATAGTAGCATAATGCGATATTTTTCACAATCGCACGTTTTCTCACGAATGCAATACGATTTTGCGCGAAACAACCAAGCAGCTCCGACATTTCCTCAACCAGCAGTGGGGACGCAGTCTTTATACGATCGATCGCAAACGTCTCGCTTGTTTGCCCAATGCTTAATCAAGAGTTTCGAAAATTTCACCAGAGAAACCTTAGCCTAAGCATGCACTTTCATGTGCCAAAAGTTCACTTCGATTCACAATACTGTTTTTCTGTGAGATCTTATGTAATGCCTAATAAATTATCGCTCAAGAATAGAAACGCTTTATATTCGTTAATTAATAACTTTGTAGAGTCAATGCATGAGTGCTCAAATTTAAAAACCATGTTAAAGGGAACGATTTAGAAAAAGTAATAAAATGATGGGTATTGGGGTACGATGAGTTGTTCCGTACAGTTTTCTGACTTGGTCAGACGTACTGTTTCGGCAGGTATCTCCAATTTGGGAGGCAGCGCACTTATCCCAACAGAAAATATTGCTGATATCGCTTATCATAATGAACTTATAACACATGAAATAGCCAATATTTAAGTATTTACGGTTTGATTTATCAATTCGATTAATTAATTTAAAGCTGAAATAGTCTGGTTCTCATCTAGATTGGCTCCAAAAATGACAATGTTCGGTACACACATGAAAACAGGACCCTGTAACTTGAATCTGCAATGGTTTGAAGACCTTCGAGAAATTCTAGAAGCTTGGTTTTAATGCAGGTCAAACTGGAGTCCGGATCGCGTGCATTTCATCAGTCGACGAACAATTAAAGATACTGCGCTTAAAGAAGTAAAACAAAAAGCTTAACATCTAGCTTTCACTGTATATGAAAAAGTGCAACACAGGTCTTGAAGAGAGTTGAATTTATCACAAGCGCCTAATACCAGTATGAAATATTTACCCTCACCATACAAACCTATACACACAGGCGCCTGATTAGGGCAAGGAGACTGCACTTTTGCATGAGAGGGTAAATATTGTCGTACTGGTGTTAGGCGCTTATGGATTTCTCCGGCTTCGACTGCACTAAAGAAGGCGAAGGAAAGAAACACTCGCCTTCAGCTGCGCATCGGCGCTAGAACGCCGATCGCGCTTCGAGTTGGTCGACTGATTGCTGTGGAAGAGAGGCAGAACGAATCGCCGTGATGGCGGCGCCGCCGGCTCTGCACTGCTACTCTTCACTGTATTCTCCTTCTTATCACTTTCGACGTTAACGGTCGGCGACGAAACTCTGAGAAAGCCTAAAAAACAACAAATGCCCAATAAATCTTCATGGTGGGATGAGCTGAACAAATATCTACCTTTCTTTTTTTTGGTGGGACTGAATAAACTGGAACTGCCAGTTGCGCCCATAGATGCTGAAAGCATTTTTGCGGCGTCGCGTTCCTCATGCGCCCTGTCGCCCAATTTGGTCGACGACGTTCGTCGATGAGGCATCAAAGATCCCGATTCGTCGTCGCCGCCGCCGCCGCTGCCGCCGCCGTCATACTCAGCCGTCGATTCCGAGCAAGCCGCTGTCGCCATCGTTTCGATTCCACCCGCGCACGAAGTACTGTCACTACGCGTCACTCGTATGCAGTCGTATCCATAACAACAAAGCGAACTGCTCCCTTATGCATCGTCCGGTCGAACAGCGAATCGGCTGAACAAATTCGATCGTCGATCGGTCCACGTCTGTTTCAAGCGCGATAGCTAGACGGGCCGACGTCAAGTAAGGAAACATGCAATTGATTAAGTTTGTCATACTGTATTTCCTTCTCAAGGA
>NIUQ01000621.1:0-44334 GCA_002796945.1 Plectus sambesii | reverse complement strand
CCGATACAGCTAGAAGGGCTGTGCCTGACCCACGCACAGTTCAGCACTTATGAGCCGGAGCTGTTCCCCGGTCTCATCTACCGGATGGTCAAACCCCGCGTCGTCCTACTCATCTTCGTCAGCGGAAAGGTCGCCTTGCTGTTTTCGTTCATTCGGTTGACCTACACCGCCTATCATCGCACATTCGTTACTCTTGTATTTCAGTTCGTAATCCTTGCATGCAAGAATGACGAAGTGATATGCAAGAGTGACAAATTGGGATGATAGGCGGTTTACCAAGGCGAAAAGTACACTGCATTTCGTCGTAATTTGTTTCTTTTTTAATCAATAACTTTGAGGAAATTAAATGCGAAAGTTAGAATTCGAATGGGGGATGGCGAATGTTTATGAAAGTCCCTGTAAGTGGCAGTGCCGGCAATGTACTGCGAGAACGGCGGATGCGTGCTTATGTTGGAAAGTTTACTGAATTATTAGTTAAATTAGTCTTAGGCTACTCTTATTTCTAGTTCTTTCTTTACCAAATGTCACAGTTATTAATATTGTAAGTGCTACAATAAATACATATGTTTAGAGTACGTATAGTGGAAATAATTTATCCCATATCCATTTTAAATAGGACATTTCTTTAAAAAAACTCAAAAAGTGTCTGAATGAGTTTAGAAAATGTAGATTTTTATTTGGTAAGTGTAAAAGTAGCGTAAATATAACGTTTCCACTAAACTAAAATCGATTTACAGGTTGTCATAACTGGCGCCAAATTCAAACGCGAAATCGACGATGCGTTCCACCAGATCTACCCGATCCTCAAAGGCTTCAAGAAGTGATCTATTCTTCGCGCTGTCTTTATCACTTTGCTGCTTGTTTGGCTGTACCTTGCATGTCTTTTTATCACTAATTGAGAGCGACATTTTTCACGCTCCAATGGCATCCAAACGCATGTATAGCGACATTTTTCTTATAGTCGAAATTTCTTAGTCAGTAACAGAGAGCCGCGGAGAACGACGTAGCACGCTTAGTACCGAAACTAGATTGAGCACGCTCTTCGCTGCGGCGTTCACACTATTAGCATTTTTGTACGGGACCGACGCTTAATATTCTTGTTACTGACTAAGAAATTACGATGATAAAGTTCACTGTTCTTCTCAAATGCAAATTTGATCGGATCATTGCTGTCACCGTGATTACGAGCTCGGGACAAGACAAGAGACCTTGCTGAAGAGTGGTGATAAAATTATATTGTCTTGTTTCTCGAAATGTCATTTGTTATCTTGTCTTTTTGATTCCATCTCACGCATTCATATTGTGGAATGTTCATGAGAACGATTTAAAGCACATTTCGGGCTTTGCTGAATTGCTCTGCAAGTCAACATCGTTATATTACACAAATCCTTCGAGGTATATGTCCCATCGTGCAGTCGCACTGATCGAATCATATTCATTGGGCCCATTTCACATAGCGTACTTTAGCTAAAATCGTACCTAAGGGCTGTACTTAATGGGCCGGTTTCACATCGCGTACTTAAGCTAAAGTCGGACTTAAGGCCTATCCTTTATCATTGCGTTAAATACGACTTTAACTAAAGTATGCGATGTGAAACCGGCCCAATAATATAAATATGATTAAACACGAATATCATCCACGTGACTGATTTTAATGAGATCAAATCGCATAGTTCGACGAAATAGGATAAAAATGAAGGAATGATCGCGTAAATCAAGGGGGGTTATAAGATCGGATGCTGATGGACTGAAATTTTAGGCGCTGCGATCGTTATCGTCGCCCTTATCCTGAACCATCTGTCCAAAGTCTCCCAGCGTCCAGTTCCTATTGTTCCAACTGTGCGGACTGCACAAATTATTGATATATTACCATTGTTTAAAATTAGGTGATAAGCGTTGATTCAGTGCGAACGAACGAATGTGAATCGTTTATTTGATCGAATTCATTGCTTCTTCTCTCAACAAAACT
The DNA here is from genome assembly GCA_002796945.1 of Plectus sambesii. Taxonomy (NCBI): domain Eukaryota; kingdom Metazoa; phylum Nematoda; class Chromadorea; order Plectida; family Plectidae; genus Plectus; species Plectus sambesii. The sequence continues at coordinate 42,365 of NIUQ01000621.1, read as the reverse complement.
CGCTCTCTTTAACTTATCATGCTGCATTAGCAATGAACGAACATTCGAGCAGGAAATGATTTAAAGAGCTAGCGAGCATGCTCCGTTGTCACGGGAAGCCGAGCGTTCCATTTCAAAGCTTATTTCCATGTTCTTTGGTCTCCGTGATATCGAAAATACTCCGTGATTGTTTCTGTTCAAGTTAGTAACACATAGTGTTTTATATTCATTGAAAAAACAAATACTATCGTACAAAGCTCATAACATAAATATATTGTAATAAAATAACCTCTCCCTTAGTGTATTAATGAGCGAGCAAAGTAGACTTTCTTTCCATCACGAACTTTTCTTACACTGCAAAGTGCGTATAAAAGCGATTCGAGTCTGCTTGCTCAACAGCAAAAGGGCGTATGGGTTAAAACAGCTGAAAATATCGCTGACAATCCTATACATCATTTCGCTATCAAAATTGGCAGCTCCAAAAATCAGAACTAGGACAAGATAGACAAAGTACATGAACATGGAGAAGAAGACGATAAATCCACTGGCAGCCAATCGCAGCTCACGGCTATTGTGCGCTGTCTGGGAGGCCATCGTTCCTAAAGAAGTTTGGAGTACGTTTGAATTTTCCTGCTGAATGCCTGTTAGTCCATGTCTTGTCCTATTTTGCGAGTGTTCATTGCAATTTCCAGTAGGCATCGTTGTTGACTGAATTGACACTATGGCGTATCGTTTTGAATGTCGAACTGCTCCAATAAACACGGCGATGTACATTATGCAAGAGGTCACATTCACCAACAGGTTAATTAGAAAGCCAAAGATGACGTAAGCGGTCTAAAATAGAATTGTAATTAATAAGTTGTATGTATAATATAGCATTAATGGAAGACAATAGAACAGTCGAGATAAAGGCACAATAGCACGCTGCTTCGTTGACGCAGGTACTCTTTGGTTGGAACTCTTGAAAGCGATTTGGACAATCAGGAATATGACTCTCAAACATCCACGTCGCAAATATCTTTTGATAAAATTTGTGAGTCATGAAATGAAAAGGTAATAATGAAGCTTATTTAGCGAGAGGAGAATAGTTCTTTAAAATTGGTGCCAGACATGACGAATTACACAATATTACGCCTTATACGTACAGTACGCGTAGGACTCTCAAATAAATGAGAAGTAAAAAGGTGATAACTCCAAACAGCAGAAACTGAGTTTGATTTTTAACATTATTCGTCTAAATTTTATAAATGAATTTTTACAGGTTTTTGATTGAAAACGTCAGCAGTGATCGATTTGTGCTCAACCTCAAATACCTCGTAATTCTGGTCGCAAAATTTAACACTTAGGCGGCTGCTGTTTTTCTCCGTTCCCTTATTTTCATAATAGCCATATTCAAATTTCGATAAAGACATCGGCGCAACTATGATAACTGGCAGAATCCATTGCAGAACAATTGCAATCGTCGTATTTCGCGTCGACCAAATCTAAAAGTGTAAGTGATGTAATTGGTTTGACATGGTTTGTCCATGAAAACATAAACGGGAAAGTAAACCAGCGGAGTCTGCGTTTTTTCAAAACAAAAGGTGTCAGTTTTTCTGCTAAAAGCAACAACGTTTGGTAGTTTTCAGTGATCGATTAAGTCATAAATGATTCGTTCTATAATACTTCACCAGTTTACGCCTGCGTCAAGAGAACTGAAAGATTTTTGAAAAATGAATTCGGATTAAGGATAGCAATCGGCACACACAAATGAAAGTAACTGAATTATAGAAACATAAATTCAAAATTTCAAGTCAAAAAATTGCAGTGATATGTAAGATATTATGAGAGCACTCTGACAGCCTATAAGTCAAATTATGAACCTCAATCAATCGAGTTTAATTCAATATTATATTCTATGCTAAAACTGACAATTTCTTTGCTATACTGAACGAAAATCTGCTCATTTATGACTATACACCGGTATATCTATAATCAACGGCATTAAACTTCTACTGTCAAGCAAGCACATTTCTGTGGTTAGTCCCTGTTCAAAATATCATCAAAAAACGTACACTGTCGTGCTTCGTACTCCACACGACGGCAGTAAACCTGTTGAAAGCCATCAGCAGCACGCCCAAATATTGATTAACAGCCATTCCATACAAAACCGTAATGCTCAGTAAAGCCAGTACACTGCCGCAGCTTCCGGAAGTCAGCAAAAGTTCTTCGAACAGTCCCCAGCTAGGAGCTCTCACGAAAATATACGAATATAAAACCATAACGACGTCGGCTATGCCCAGTGATGCACATATTTTGAAAAACGCAAAACGAAATGGATCTCTTTTACAGTTGATCAACATAGTTGTGATAAAAACAATGTAAATGAGAACAGAAATTGAAACGAAAATCAGTAGAATGATTTCATATGTTTTCTCGAGGGCCATTGTCGATAGCTTATTGAACTATCATAAAAATCGAATGATCGAGATGATTTTCTACTTTTTGGAAACTTCTTTACTTGAAACTGTAAAGCTTTCACAATGGTTACAATATGAAACCTTTGCCGTTTCCTTCTGTGTGGATGTATAGCCGCTGGTAAGTGTCATAGAATATTTAAATGAGCAAAGAAAGTTATGAAGTTCCTCCTTTAGTTAATAAGCCGATACAAAACTTGCCAGCGCGCGCTTTTATCGCTGACAGAAATCAATATTGTGTTCCATGCCAAAATAATGAAGCAGTTTTAATCAACAATGATTTGGTTAATGCCGTCGACGAAGAATAGATTTGCCGTTATTTGCAAGCCGAGTTACAACGTAGCAGAAGAAGTCGAAGCATATTTGCTAGCGCTTCATATAATGAAGAGTGAAACAATGCGAACTTCCTTTAATTTTCACTCAGTCTATAGAGCTTGAACATTAATCAATTCAGCTCTAAAGTAGAGACGACCGAATGATCACTTGACATGGTACAAAGAGAAGGAAGAAATGTATTGCGTGCCTCATAATTTCGCAATAGGTTGGTTAAGATACTTCCTGTTATAGCAAAATATATTTTAGTTTATTTTAAAGAGCGTAATATTTAACGATAATAATAATTTTTGTGAAAATATGTGGAGAAGTAGAAGACCCACATCATGTCGTGGAGGCAAATGTAAAGGTCGAATATTTGGTGGTTCAGTTTATTTCTTGTTACATAACTATATATATAAAAGAGAGAGAATTACGAGTAGGTACAGGCCTGTACGACTACATTTTAACAGTGATTTGCATATAGGAAGAGCGCAAGAGCGCAAGATGTAGCATATTCTGTAGTTATAACATCCTGACTCAGCGCAAATTGCATGCGAATGAATAACAAGCATGAGACAGTCACAACCTATTTGACATTCTGTTCATAGAAAACCCTAATTTGCGACTGAAATCGCATGCCTTCGCGACACATCACAAGAGAGAAAAAACAGTTGGAATGCAAATAAAATCAGTTATCATACGAACTCAATAATCGATATGACTACCATTTGTAATCTTACTGGCGCTAAACGCTTCGATGTGAAGTTAAAAGATCTGGAAAGGTCAGCGTCATGTTCTATCTCGCCTACATCCCGGTCTATTGCGAAATACGCCCAACTTCAGTTGATCAATAAAGCGCCAAAGACTGAAAGTTGCAAGATTCGACTAAAACCGAGAGACAACCAAGCGGGTCCCCAAATCAATGATTTTTCTTCCGTGCTATGAATTTATTGACGCTTTTCGATTCTGTGGGATGACAAAATGTTGATTTCTTAATCTGACCATATCCTCATTTTATCCTTTACTAAAACTCTCTTTCTTTATCATTTCATGCTGCATTAGCAATGATTGAGTATTCAAGCGGAGGATGGTAGAAATGCACCAACAAGCTTGCTCTGTTGTCGTGGCAGCCGAGTGTTCTCGTTCAAAGTTGTCCGTAATAGTTCTCGTTCAAGTTAGTGACTAATGGTATTTTTCAAACATAGATCAACTGGATATGCTCGCATGTCACTCGTAACACAAAGGTATTACAAAGAAATAATCTCCTCCTCTCCTTAAAGTAAAACGAACTGATCGGACTAATTTTCATTCCGTCAAGAAATTTTCTTACACTGCAAAGTGCGCATGAAAGCGGTTCGAGTTTGCTTGCTCAGCAATAACAGAGCATACGGATTAATGCAGCTGAAAATATCGCTGGCAATTCTATACATCATCTCGCTATCAAAACCGGCATTTCCTATAATCAGAGCTAGCACTATATAAAGAAAGTACATTAACATGGAGAGAAAGATGAGAAATCCACTAACAGCCAACCGCAATTCGAGACGATTGCGCATTGTCTGCGACCTAATTGCTTCAACATAAGTTTGCACTGCATTTGCATTTTTCTGCAGAATGCCAATGGACTTATGTCTCGTTCTATTACGCGAGTTTTCGTTGCTATTTCCAGCAGGCGACGTCGCTGACCGACTCGAGACTATGGCGGTTCGTTTTGAATGTCGAACTGCTCCAATGAACACGGCGATGTACATTGCGCAAGTGGCCACATTCACGGACAGGTTAATTAGAAAACCTGACACCAGGTACGCAGTCTGAAATAGAATAATAATTGAAAGGTTGCATGCAGTGCAAAGCGTAAATAGAAAACAACAGAACAGTAAAGATAAAGGCAAAATAGCATACTGCTATGCTGACGCAAGTACTCTTTTGTTGAATATTTTGAAAACGGATAGGATTTTCAAGGAGATAATTTTCATATACCCACATCGCAAATTGATTGAATAAATTTATAAACCATGAAATAAAACGGGAAAAGGAAAGTCTGCTTAGTAGTGATGAAATTGATGTTCAAAATTATTGCCAGCATTCTACCAGTAGCTTACTATGATACTTGATACTTACAGTACGCAAAGACTCTTTTTTGGACAAGAAGCAATAATGCTCCTCCTTTGTATGGCGAAATTATTTTATCATTTCTACAATTCAATTCTAATAACATCTAATGAGAGACGTCAACAGTGGTCTATTCGCACTCAATCTTAAATACCTCGTAATTCTGGTCGCAAAATTTAACGCCTCGGCTGCCGTTTCTCGCTGCTCTCTCGTTTGCATGATAATCATATTCAAATTGGGACAAAGCCATTGGCAATACACAAATTATTGGCAGAATCCACTGGAGAGCAATTGCAATAGTCGTATTACGTGTCGACCAAATCTAAAACAAAAGTAATGCAATGGGTTTAAAATGGGTTGTCCAGAAAACTTTGCTTTAAAAAAGCAAGCAGTACTTTACGTTTTTATCAGAGTATGCGGTTCTTTACCGCTCTAATCAGCACAATCGTGTAGACTCTAGTGAACTACTTTTTCAAAAACGAGGAGTATTATTCTTCACCAATTTAAACCCGAGTCCTTGTACCCCGTTGCGTTTGGCAGTAGAGAGTTGGAAGTATGAATGCCGGTATAACACACAAAGGAAAATAAATCACTCATAATAATTGAGTTATGAAATAAGACATTTCAAACTTCAAGTCAAAGCTGATTGCTGTAACACAGTAGCAAATATGACAACAGTCTGCCATACTCTACAAAGAACTGTGAATGTCAGGGGAGCGATTTTGATCCGAACTTATATTTGATGCCAAAACGAATGCTTTCAAGCCATATTTAGAGAAAAATTTTTGCGGTCATGGCTGGATAATAGTATTTTGTCAATCAACGATATTTATCGCCCATTCTGTAAAAGAATAAATTTCTATGGTTATGTCGGTCTATAATATCGCAAATAAACGTACCTTTTCATGCTTCGTACCGAACACAACTGCAGTAAACCTGTTGAAGGCCATCAGTAGCACACCCAAGTGCTGATTGACAGCCATTCCTATTGTGACAGCACTACTAAAAAGAGCCAGCAGACTGTCGCAGCGCCCAGAAGTCGCCGAAAAATTTTCGAACCAACCCCAGCTAGGCGCTCTCACGAACAAGTACGAATATAAAACTGTAATGACGTTGGCTATGCCCAGTGACACGCATACTTTGAAAAATGCAGATTGAAATGGGTTTTTTGTACGGTTAATAAAAACAGTTAAAATAAAAACGATGTAAATCAGAACAGAAAGCGAAACGAAAATCAGGAGAATGATGTCCGATACTCTCTCGAGTGCCATTGTCAGTTGCTCATTGAACTATCACAAAAATCGAATAATCGAGATAAATGTTTATTTCATGTGAATTTTCGCATTAGTGAATTTAAAATGTTAACGATGATTATGAGATTTAACTTTTGCCGTTTCCCACAATGGCGACGTAAAGTCACCAGCAAGTGTCAAAGAATATTTAAATACACAATAAAGGTTAGGAAGTTCCGTCTGTCGATTATAAGCTGAAGTAAAACTGCTCGTCGCACGCCATTATTGCGAACAGACATCGGTTTCGTGTTAAATACTAAAACACGCAAGTAATTTCAGTCACCAATGGTGTAGTTAATGCATCTACGAAGACAACAATTAAAGTCTACCGTCAGCCTTAGTACATCTTAAGAAATGAGTTTATTTGCAAATTCGCAAATTTACTCTCTTAACGACACGATACGTGGTTACTTAAATTGTCACGCAAAGTTTGTTATGCCTGAACACGACACATTTAGTTCTAGAATAGTGACGACTGAATGATCACTGAACATGCTGCAAAGAGAAGACGGATTTGTATTATCGAGTTTGCGTAGATGTCTTTCGCACCATTATCGATCAGATTTTATAAGTGCAGTTCGAGGAGCTCGTATATGTTACAGTCTGAAGACGTAGCATGAGAGCAAACTTGCTAACTGCACATTACTAAGCAATTGAAACTTTTCAAGTGCTGTAATTTTGTACGGCCTTTGCTCTAATTTTGCAAGGAATGCTTTATGTAACTATGGTTGTGTTATATTAAATTAAAATTCGACGTCTAGGCGAAAAACATTGATAACGAACTGGGGATAACAGAACTCGAAAGCAGTCACAGAATGATATAGTATGATAAAAATTAAATTACCTGTATTTTTACTTTTAACACCGTGCAATCATAATGATCGACAGAGTTTCATTTCGATCACTCACTTGGTTTATTGTTTGCCCTCCGAGCGGTTGTATTCCAACTGCTCTCTTACATTGATATATTGTTAGGACGTTTGTTGCTTAATAAGCACGTCTTGTACAGCTCCAAAAACACGGATACTGTTCTCTGTTACTTTCACGGAAATTGAGAATATAATAATATATTTTATTATTAAACACTGATATCAGAAACTTAACTGGTTTAAGGTTGATCGCACCGTGTTTTTTTGGAGAAATCTAATGAAAAAGAACGAGTGGTGGCGTAAATCAAAGAGGTACCAGACAGTTTGGTGGATGGCCTTAAATTTTAGGCGCTGCGATAGTTATCGTCGCCGTTATTCTGAACCAACTGTCTCAAGGCTCGCAGCGCCCAGTCCCTATTGTTCCAACTGTGCGGACTGCACAAATTATGGATATTTTCCGATTGTCCGAAAATTTGGTGATAAGCGTTGTTTCAGTGCGGACGAATGAATGTGTATCATTTATCTGATCGAATGCATTGCTTCATCTTTCAACAAAACGCGCTCTCTTTAACTTATCATGCTGCATGAGCAATGAACGAACAGCCGAGCAGGAAATGATTTAGAGAGCTAGCGAGCATGCTCCGTTGTCACGGGAATCCGAGCGTTCCATTTCAAAGCTAAACTTCATGTTCTTTGGTCTCCGTGATCTCGAAAATTCTCCGTGATTGGTTCTGTTCAAGTTAGTGACGCATAGTGTTTTATAGTTATTGAGAAAACAGATATTATCGTACACCCCTAATAAAACAGATATTGTAACGCAAATATTTCTTCCTCAACGAAGGATTGAGCGAGCAAAGTAAACTTTTTTTTTCTATCACGAACTTTTCTTACACTGCAAAGTGCGTATAAAAGCGATTCGAGTTTGCTTGCTCAACAGCAAAAGGGCGTATGGATTAAAACAGCTGAAAATATCGCTGACAATCCTATACATCATTTCGCTATCAAAATTGGCAGCTCCAATAGTCAGAACTAGTACAATATAGACAAAGTATATGAGCATGGAGATGAAGACTAAAAATCCACTGGCAGCCAATCGCAGCTCACGGCTATTGTGCGCTGTCTGGGAGGCCATCGTTCCTACAGAAGTTTGGAGTACGTTTGAATTTTCCTGCTGAATGCCTATAGGTCTAGGTCTTGTCCTATTTTGCGAGTGTTCATAGCTGTTTCCAGCAGGTGACGTCGCAGACAGATTTGTGACAGTAGTGTATCGTTTTGAATGTCGAACTACTCCAATGAGCACAGCGATGTACATTGCGCAAGTGGCCACATTCACGAACAGGTTAATAAGGAAACCTGACCCGATGTAAGCGATCTGAAATAGAATTTTAATTAACAAGTTGCATGTATAATAAAATATTAAAGGAAGACAACAGAACAATAGTAAAGATAAAGGCAGAATACCACATTGCTCTCATGACGCATGTTTTCTATTGTCTATTCTGTAAGAGGTGGCTTGGGTGATCAGATATATCACTCTCAAAACCCGTTTTGGAAACCTCTTTGGATAATTCTGTGAATCATTGAATGAAAAGGGAGTAATGAAATTTATTTATTGGTAATAAAATGAGTCTTTAGAATTAGTGCCCGCATTTCTCCAGTGGATAAATTCTACACGTGATACTTTCAGTATACACAGGACTCTTATTTGAATGGGAAGTAAAAATGTTTTTTTCACAAATGAATTCTTTATGCTTTTTGGTTCAAGACGTCAACAGCGATCTTTAATACCTTGTAGTTCTGGTCGCAATATTTAACGCTTAAGCTGCTGCTATTTTTTTCTCCTGCTTTCTTTTCATAATAACCATATTGAAATTTCGATAAAGACATCGGCGCAGCTAAGATAACTGGCAGAATCCATTGCAGAGCAATTGCAATTGTTGTATTTCGTGTGGACCAAATCTAAAGTTGTAAGTGATGCAATCGATTTTACATGGTTTGTCCATAAAACATAGACGTGAAAATAAACCAGCGTTTTATTTGCGTATCTCAAAAGTAAATCGCACTCTGCTTTTTTTCAAGACAAAAGATTTGCAGTCCTCTACTGCTAAAAGCATTAACTTCTGATAGTATTCAGTGAGCGAATTATTCATAAACGAATCGGAGTGTAGTATTTCGCCAATTTACGCCTGCGTCTATGGAACTGAACGAATTATGAAAAACAGATTCAGATGACGGATGCCTATCGACAAACGCAACGAAAATAAGAAGTTTAAACCAATTTAGCTTTGAATACAGTAATTTTAAGTCAAAGTCGCTTGTAGTAAGTGGTAAGAAATTAAGACAGCATTCTGACAGCCTGCAAGAAGAATTGTGAACTTGAAACAACCGAATTTGATTCAATACTATTTTCCATGCTAAAATTGACCATTTTCCTGCTATACAGAACGAAAAACACTGCGACCAAGGCTTTACGGCGGTATTTTTACAACCAGAGGCATTAAACTTCCACTTTCAAACAAACACATTTCTGTGGCTTGTTCAGTCCGAAATATCGCAAATAAACGTACCCATTCGTGCTTCGTACTGAACACGACGGCCGTAAACCTGTTGAAGGCCATCAGTAGCACACCCAAGTGCTGATTGACAGCCATTCCATAAAAAACCGTAATGCTCAGTAAAGCCAATAAACTGCCGCAGCTGCCGAACATAAGCAAAAACTCTTCGAAAAAAACCCAGCTAGGTACTCTCACGAAAATATATGAATATAAAACCATAATTATGTCGGCTATGCCCAATGACACACATATTTTGAAAAACGCAGAATGAAACGGGCTTTTTGCACGGTTAATACAAACAGTTAAAATAAAAATAATGTAGATGGGAACAGAAATTGAAACGAAAATCAGTAGAATGATTTCATATGTTCTCTCGAGGGCCATTGTCGATTGCTTATTGAACTGTCATAAAAACCGACTTATAGAGATCATTACTTGTTTCAAGTAAATATTTGCGCTAGTAATTGAGATTGTCCCTGATAATTATGAGACGAAACGTTTGCCGTTTCCCACGATAGAGACGTATAGCCGCTGGTAAGTGTCATAGAATATTTAAATGAGCAAAGAAAGTTATGAAGTACCTCCTTTAGTTAATAAGCTGATGTAAAACTTCCCCGGTCGCGCTTTTATCGCTGACAGAAATCAATATTGTGTTACATGCCAAAATAATGAAGCAATTTCAATCAAAAATGATTTGGTTAATGCCGTCGACGAAGAATAGATTCGCCGTTATTTGCAAGCCGTGTTACAACGTAGCAGAAGAGGTCGAAGCATATTTGCTAGCGCTTCATATAATGAAGAGTGAAACAATGCGAACTTCCTTTATTTTTCACTCAGTCTATAGAGCTTGAACACGAAATAATTTAGCTCTAGAATAGATTGATCGAGTTGTCATTGTTGTGCTATGATGAGAAGAAAGACAAGTGTTGGGTGTCTCATAGTTTCGTACGAGGCTAACTAAGATACTCTTTCCGTTGTCGTAGCGACATATTCTATAGTATATTGTGAGGATGGTAAAACTGAACGATGAAGCAAATTTTTGTGAAAGTATTCATGAAGAAGGAAGAGAGCTATAGCACCAAAGAGAAAACAGTTGGAAGAGCAAGCAAAATCAGATATCGAACACACTCAATATCAGTCGAAAATATTTGTGTCTGTACTGTACCCGTTCTCCGAGAAAAGAATCATTTTTGGTATCGATTCCGGGGAGCAGTACTAATGCTATCCACAGAGGTGACGCGCTAAGTGAAGGAGTGCACTCTATGATAATGCGTTAGCAACTTGGACATTGGAGTTTACGGAGGTTTAAATCAAAAATTATCGCCGCTTTACAAGCACCTTTTTGAGCATGCATAAGATTGAATGGGGATATACGGCTGGGTGAACGTCCACCATGAGGCGATTATTGATTTACCCTATGAAGAATTATTATTTTGCGAGATACGGGTAAAACCGAGAGACAATAACTTCCTGTGGACCTTGCAAATCATTGATTTTTGCCCTACGCTCAAGAGTTTGCTCACGTTTCTCGTTGCGGGGAAGATGACAATACGAAGATCGTTTCATCTCTTTGAGTTCACCTTTAATCCTTGAGCAAAACTGGCTTTATTCATCATTTCATGCTACATTAGCAATGAACGAACTGCTAAGCCAAGGATGGTTGAAATGCGCCAACAAGTTTGCTCTGTTTGCGAGGGCAGCCGAGCGTTCTCATTCAAAATGATCCCAGATCACTTGTAATTGAGTAAGGGACTGATGATATAGTTTATTTACCGGAAAACCAGAAATAGTAACGTGCCACTCGAAGAAATTAATTGCTAAGAAATTATCACTTCCTCTTCTCAGAATAAAATGAACAAAATAGACTCTAATTTCTATCTGTCAAGAACTTTTTTACACCGCAGTGTGCGCATAAAAGCGATTCGAGTCTGCTTGCTCAGCAATAATAAAGCGTATGGATTAATGCACCCGAAAACATCACAGACAATGTTGTACATCACACCATCATCAAATTCGGCATCTCCAGTAATCAAAGCTAGAAGGAGGTAGAGAAAGTACATGAACATGGAGATGAAGAGAAGAAATCCACTGACAGCCAAACGTAGTTCGCGATGATTGTGCGCTGTCTGGGAGCCAACTGTTCCTACTGATGTCTGTAATATTGTCGAATTTTGCTGCGAAATGCCTATTGACCTATGTCTTGTCCTATTTTGTGAATTTTCGTTGTCATTTCCGGCAGGCGACGTCGCAGACAGATTCGAGACTGTAGTGTACCGCTTTGAATGACGAACTACTCCAATGAACACAGCAATGTACATTGCGCAAGTGGCAGCATTAACAAACAGGTTAATTAGAAAGCCAGAGATTACGATAGCAGTCTGAAAGAGAATTTTAATTGATAAATTTCAGGCAGTTGAAAGTACATATTAATGGAAGACAATAGAGTACACTACTCCTCTGATGCAGGAAGTTGTTTGTTGAATATTTTGAAGGTGGCTCGAGTAATCAGAGGTATCACTTTCAAATACCCAAATCGCAAATCTCCATGGGTTATTTGTGAATCGTGAAATGATCAGGGAATAATGAAGTTTATCTAGTGGTAACAGAAAGGATTTTTGGAATTAATATTAGCATTTTCCCAGAATTTTACTATCACAACTGATTAATATAGTATGATTAATACTCTTTTCCGGAGGAGGACAGACAGTGATTCCAGTTTATATTTAGAACATTTATTTTCAGTTTTACAATTAAAGCTCAACGATTCCTTAATTAAAGACGTCAGCAGCGATCAGTATGCACTTCAACTCAAATACCTCGTAATTTTGGTCGCAAAATTTCAAGCTTAAACTATTTTTATTTGCAACGCCGTCTTTCATATAGTAATCATATTCAAATGTAGTAAAAGACATTGGCGTAACGATGATTGCTGGCAGTATCCATTGCAGAGCAATTGCAATTGTTGTATTTCGTGTAGACCAAATCTAAGAGTAAAAGCGATGTAATCATTTCATCGTAGTTTGTCCATAAAACATGAAACAGTAGGAAATCGATAGCACTCCGCGTTCTGTCAAAATAAATTGCGTTTAGTTCTCTGCCGACACAAGCAAAAATTTTGGTAGTTTTAAGAGGACCTATTCATAAAATTTAGGAGTGTTATACGACACCGATTTACTCTTGCGTGTATGGATCCGATCAAGTTTTGCCAAATATGTTGCGATGAAGAACTCAAATCGTAACCGCGAATGGAAATGAGATGTTCATACCAACTAGATATGATGATAATTCGAAACTTTAAAGTCGAAACTGATCGCAGTTATGTTTTAGAAATTATGACAGAACTGTGGCTCTCTCTATGGAAAATTCTCAACTATAAGGAAACGATTGCGATCTGAAGCTATTTCCGGTGACAAAACTAAAGCTGCACATACTAAACCGAAAGAAAACATAAGCAGCCATGGTTGGGTGTGGGTATTTTAGGAATCTACAGCATTTACTCTCCACTGTCAAGCTAACGAATATCTGAGGTTTGTCCAGTTCACATGATATCGCGAATAAACGTACTGTTTCTTGCTTCATACTGTACACGACAGCGGTGAACCTGTTGAGGGCCATCAGCAGCACTCCCAAGTGTTGACTGACAGACAGTCCAATTATAACAGTACTGCTCAACAGAGCCAATAGACTGCCGCAGCCGCCAGAAGTCAGCCAAAGCTCGTCGAACCACCCCCAGCCGGCCGATCTCACAAACAAATATGAACAAAAAATATTAATGATGTCGGCTATGCCCAATGACACGCATAGTGAGAAAAATGCAGACTGAAATTGACTTCTTTTACGGTTAATTAGCAAAGTTGCAATAAAAACAAAGTAAATGGGCATAGAAACTGATACAAAAATTAACAAAATGATGTCAGATATTCTTTCGAGCGCCATTGTAAGTTGGTTGTTGTAGGGATAGGAGAGCCGATCAATCGAGCAAGTTCCTTATATCACGTACTAGCATAATAATATAGTTCAGAATAACTGATTATCAAATCCCTGATCGTGTTGTCACAAAATAAGGTAGAGGCGTTTAGTAGTGTTCAGAGGTTGCCTGAGTGGACAAAAGCAGCTATGATATTTCAGCTATCTAATGTAACCGATTTGTTCTTTCTCAGATCTGCTCCTTTCATTGCTTGAATTCGTGAGGACTTTTGCTCGCAATTTTATAGCGTATGCATCAATTATCTCCTATCACCTGCATTGACTCTTAACTAAGGCTCGCCGGATTAATTAACTACCGCTCACTCTAAATCAAGATTCCAAACGACCGACCAAGAGTCATTTCGAACCTAAATTGAAGGTAGCCCTATAATGGTTAAATTTAACCATGAAAATACAACAGACAACATGACGGCGTTTGCTTTTATGCGTCGGCGGTGCGTTTTATTTTATAATCCACCATTAGATAACGTTAAAAATGCAATATTAGAGTTCCTCATTCGTTATAGCTGAATAACGCACAGTTTTATGACCACAGCTTCGCTGATTTTTGCATACACTATGAACCTTCTTTGCTTGTACCCATATGCTTCTTATTTCAGGTTCTTCGATTATGAAATTTTGTTCAAGAATATGATACACCGCCTTTTATCCCAATTCACCTATCTTGCATTTCATTTCGTCTCACTGAAATTTTCATGTTTAGGTTAGCTCTTGCCAAGCTCATGTTAAACTTTATCCAGTTTCCAATCTTCTATTAAAAACTGAATAGAGTCAAAGGCGAACTTAATGTACTACAGTGTAAATTATGTTTCGTATTGTTTCAAGTCATAACAGAAGAGGATGACCAATCAGCGACGTATTTTTATTTTCAGCACGAATGTACAAGCAGACGCCATGGAACATGCGGAAATATGACCCCCTTTTCTAATTCTCTACTACATTGGTCCATTACGACGTCGAATAAACTTGCAGCAGCGGATAATTTATATGCATCAGAAGGCTTGTTTAATTGAAAGGGGCAGCCGAGCCTTGACTTTGAAAGTTCTCTCTAATCGTTCCTGTTAGTAACAGGTAGCGTTTTCCAATAATTAAGAAATTAGATGTACTCGTACGCCGTTCGAAAAAAAGATATTTTAAACAAATCACCACCTCGCTTCAGAGTACAATAAAAAAATGAACTCTATTTTCTTTCAATCAAGAACTTTTTTACACCGCAGTGTGTGCATAAAAGCGATTCGAGTCTGCTTGCTCAGCAATAATAAAGCGTATGGATTGATGCAGCTGAAAATATCGGTCACAAAACTATACATCACTCCGCCATCGAAATCGATATCTCCAGTAATCAAAGCAAGAACGAGAAAGAGAAAATACATGAACATGGAGATGAAGACGAGAAATCCGCTGACAGCCAACCGCAATTCGCGGCGATTATTCACTGTCTGAGAGTGAACTATTCCTACAGAAGTTTTATAGTCAGTTGAATTTTGCTGCAGATTGCCAATGGATTTAATTCTTGTCCTATTTTGTGAATTTTCGTTGCTGTTTCCAGCAGGCGACGTTGCTAACTGATTCGAGACTGTAGCGGTTCGTTTAGAATAGCGGACTGCACCAACTAGCACAGCGACGTACATTGCGCAAGTGGCCGCATTAACAAACAGGTTAATTAGAAAGCCATTGACTACGTAAGCAGTCTGAAATAAAAATATAATTATTAAGTTACATGTAGTGTAAAGCGTGAACAGAAGGAATAAAAACAGTAGAGACAAAGGCATAACATCACAATGCTCTTTTGACGCCGAGAGTCGTCTATTAAATATCTTGAAGGCGGCTTGGCTAACCATAGATATAACTTTAAAATAGCTTCATCGCAAATCTATTTAGATAAATTTTTATGTTTCATAAAATGAAAAGGAATAAATGAAACTTATACAGCCGGGAAAAGAATGAGTGTTTTGAACTAGTACCAGCGTATCTCTAGTACTTGAATACTGCACCAAACACATACAGTATGCGATATATTCTTTTCTAGAGGAGAAGCAAAAGTGTTCTCACTTTATATGGTGAAAAGTTTTTATCATTTTTACAATTAAAGTACAAAAATATTTTGATTAAAGAAGTCAGCAGCGGTTAACATGCGTTCCATCTCAAATACCTCGTAATTTTGGTCGCAAAACTTTATGCTTATGCTGTGGTTGTTCACTTCTCCATTCTTCACATAGTAGTCGTATTCAAATTTGGTAAAAGACATCGGTGTAACGATGATAACTGGCAGAATCCATTGCAGAGCAATTGCAATCATCGTATTTCGTGTCGACCAAATCTGAAAATAGCAGTAATGAAAACAGTTTAACATGGTTTGTCCATAAAACATGAAATAGAAGGAAATCGGCAGTACTTCGCGTTTTGCCAAAAAAAGTGTTTAGTTCTCTACCGACACAACCAAAAATTTTGGTAGTGTAAAGAGACGGACCTATTCATAAACTTTGGAATGTTGTACTAAACCGATTTACTCTTGTATCTATGGATCTGATCAAGTTTTACTAAATATATTGTAACGACGAATGCTAGTCGTTACACACAAATGAAAATCAAATGTTCATGCAAATAAAAACCTGAATACAACTTAAAATTTCAATTTAGAAGTTGATCGCAGCAACGTTTTTGAAATTATGACAGCACTGTGGCTCTCTAACTGAAGAATTCTTAATTGTTAAGTAACTATTTTGATCCAAGATAATTTCAAATGACAAACAACAGCAGTTCAGGCTCAAATGATAGGAAACATAAGCAGCCATGGTTGGGTAGGGGTATTTTAGAAATCTACACATTAACCTTTCATTGTTAAGCTAACGAATATCTGTGGCTAGTTTAGTTCATGATATCGCAAATATACGTACTTTTTGTTGCTTCATACTGTACACGACAGCGGTAAATCTGTTGAAGGCCATCAGCAGCACACCCAAGTGCTGATTCACAGCCATTCCAGTCATTACAGCTTCAGTCAACAGAGCCGATAGACTGCCGCAGCTACCGGAAGTCAGCCAAAACTCTTCGAACCAACCCCAGCTAGGTATTTTCACGAAAATATACGAATATAATATCAGAATGACATCGGCTATGCCCAATGACATACATATTTTGAAAAACGCGGAATGAAATGGGTTTTTTTTACGGTTAATTAGCAAAGTTGCAATAAAAACAAAGTAAATGGGCACGGAAAATGATACGAATATTAGCAAAATTATATCAGATATTCTTTCTAGCGCCATTGTGAGTCGATGGTTGAATGGATAGAAAACTCGCGCAATCGAGCAAGTTCCTTGTATCACGCACTAGTAAAATAGTAATGTTCAGAATAAATGCTCATCAAATCGACATCCGTGTTATCGCAAAATCGAGGCACAGCCGTGTTTAGTGTTCTAGGTTTGCCTGAGTGAGACAAAGGCAGCATTGTAATTTCAGCTATCCTATGTAGCCAATTTGTTCTTTCTTCGATCAGTTCGTCTCATAGTATGTACTCAGGAGGATTTTAGCTAGCAATTCTATCGCGTATGCATCGATTATCTCTTATCAACCGCTTTGACTCTTAACTAAGGCTCGCCGGACTAATTAACTACCGTTCACTCTTATTTAAGTTCCCAAACGACCGACTCACTTGACCAAAAGTCATTTAGAACGTGAAATAAATGGTGCCCTACAGCGATAAAAGGTAGTCATGAAATTACCTAAGACTTAATATCGACATTTACATTTTTGCGCCAGCGATAGTTTTCCTTTTACAAACACTATCAGGCAACGTTAAAAAATGCAGTCTCAGAGTTCCTCATTCGTCAAAGCTGAATATCGCATACTTTTGTGACAATAACTTTTTTATGCTATGAACACTCTGCGAACCTTCTTTGCTGTCATGCATTTATTTCTGCATGTCGAATTTTTCGAATATAAAATTATGTGCTTGAAAAGAGACGCATTGTTTTATTTTGAGCAGTCAGTATAAAGTCCGATTGCTCCTGTCGTTCTTGTACTTATCGCAATAAGTCCGCGACTTGTCCCCCAATACGACGTCGAACTTAACTTATGTACTAATACAATATGCTTTACCCTAGCGCTAGCCTTGACAATAGCCTTTCGATATTCTCTGCCTATCTTGTTTTGGATTATAAATCGACGACGTAACCATAGAAACTCTTACTTGATTGGACCTAAAACGAAAATGTTATTTGCAAATGTTAACAGTTCATTTCATTGTAAGGATAAATTGTAATGCTGTAGGCTCCGCGTAACGCAAAATACTAATTGGACTCTAATTTGACGCGCGAATGACAAGACTAACAGTTTAATGAGTTTCAGTGCAGCATCATTATGAACAACTGCAGCCGAGAAAAATCGAATTTCTGTCATGTTTCGACCTTTTTCGAACCAATATAATAATACGCACACAACTATTGTATTTGTAACGAATGAATGGGAAATATCGTCACTGAGAAGTTGACGATGATAAGTCATAATGCAGTTTTTAAAATCGCATAAAACCTCTAAACCCTAAGCCCATACTTCTGATTTTGTTGATGCAGTTCATTGAGTTGCTCACGAGAGTACATCAACCGTTCATCCTTGATTATTCGCCTTTTAATCAATCTACATATCAATCTTTATTTATCTTTTCATGCTGGATAAGAAATGAATGAACTGTCAAGCGACAGATGACTGAAATGCGCCAACAAGCATTCTTTATTATCGTGGGCAAGCGAGCGTTCTATTTCAGAATGATCCCTGACCGCTTAGATTTCAGTTATATGCTGGTGATGTATTTTAGTTAGAGAGAAACCAAATATAGTAATGTGCCACTAAGAAGAGAAGGATATTCCGTAAAGAAATAATCTCCTCCGCTTCTCAAAATAAAGCGAATAAAATGGACTTTAATGGCTTTCAATCAAGAACTTTTCTTGCACTGCAGTGTGCGCATAAAAGCGATACGAGTCTGCTTGCTCAACAATAACAGAGCATACGGATTAATGCAGCTGAAAATATCGCAGACAATGTTGTACATCACACCGTCATCAAAATCGGCATTTCCAGTAGTCAGAACTAGAACGACAAAGAGAAAGTACATGAACATGGAGATGAAGACGAAAAATCCGCTGACAGCCAACCGCATTTCGCGGCGATTGTTCACTATCTGGGAGCGAACCGTTCCGACAGAAATTTGTAGTGTGTTTGAATTTTCGTTGCCTTTTCCAGCAGGCGACGTCGCTGACTGATAAGAGACTGTAGTGTATCGCTTTGAATGAAGAACTGCTCCAATAAACACGGCGATGTACATTGCACAAGCAGTCGCATTTACAAACAGGTTAAGGAAGAAACTGGAGATATAGTAAGCAGTCTGAAAAATCATAAAAATGAATTTTGATGCTATCATAATTAATGACGTTAACAACGATCGATTTGTGCTCTATTTCAAATACCTTGTAATCCTGGTCGCAAAACTTTACACTTATACTGTGGTTGTTCACTTTTCCATTCTTCACATAATAATTGTATTCAAATTTCGACGAAGACATTGGCGATACAAAAATTATTGGCAGAATCCATTGGAGAACAATTGCAATAGTGGTATTTCGCGTCGACCAAATCTGAAAGTAATGCAATCAGATTATCCTACTTCGGTAATTTATATCTTTTGTGATAGAAAATCGGGGATGGTCTTTTAACCAAAATAAAAGATTTGAAGTTCTTTACCGCTAAATGTAACAATCGCTTGTTATCATTTCTGAAAAAATTTATCATTAGAGTTGAGAGTGTGATACTGCACTATTTTTCAATTAAATCAATTGAGTGTCTCAAAATAAATTCGGACAACGGATGCTAATTGTTGCAGACAAAGAGAAATAGGATGCTCGATTAAACCATGAGTACAGAAGTTTTTAGTCAAAATCGATTCCAGTAACATGTTAGAAATTAAGACACCTCTATACCAAATACCTATACCAAATATCTATACCTATACCAAAAATTTCAAACTCCAAGCAAATGATTTTGATTCAAAATTAAGTTTTTGCCTATTCATGTTCTTTTCCTGCAGTACTGAACGGAGATCTCTGCGGCCGTGGCTGAACAGGGATATTTTTGAAAGTCTACAGCACTAATCTTCAAGTGTCCAGCAAACGCATATATGTGGTTATTACAGTTTATGATATCGCAAACAAACGTACCTTTGCGTGTTTGATACTAAACACGACGGCAGTAAACCTATTGGAGGCCATCAACAGCACACCCAAGTGCTGATTGACAGCCATTCCAAACATAACAGCATTGGTTATTAGAGCTAATAGACTGCCGCAACTGCCAGAAGTCAACCAGAATTTTCCGAACCAGCCCAGCTTGGTGCTCTCACGAAAAAATATGAATATGAAACAGTAATTATGTCGGCTATGCCCAATGACACGCATAATGTGAAAAAGGCAGATTGAAATGGATCTCTTTTGCGGTTGATCAGCATAGTTGTGATAAAAACAATGTAAATTGGTAGAGAAATTGAAACGAATATTAGCAGAATGATATCAGATATCTTCTCGAGTGCCATTGTCGATAGCTTATTGAACTGCCACACGATGAAATAATTGAGATAATTATTTATATCGTGTAAGCTCTTTCAATAATAAGCCAAAATCGTTCACGATGGCTATCAGGCAAAACGTTGCTATATTCTCACCATATAGG
Source organism: Plectus sambesii (assembly GCA_002796945.1). Taxonomy (NCBI): domain Eukaryota; kingdom Metazoa; phylum Nematoda; class Chromadorea; order Plectida; family Plectidae; genus Plectus; species Plectus sambesii. Next base: position 22,080 of record NIUQ01000621.1, on the reverse strand, counting down.
CGTATGGCCGTTGATGAGCATCAAAGAATATTTGAACAAACTAAGAAAGCAATCAAGTTCCTCCTGTCGATTATAAGTGGATATAGAAATTTCTCGCTCTCGCTTTTCACGCTGATAGATAGCGGTGTCTTGTTCAATACAAGAGCACGCAAGCAATTCAAATCAGCAGTGATGTCGTAAATGCACCAATATTCTTCTTCTCTGTCTTAGCTGGATAGTGCCGCTACGGCGCAGGGTGAGCTTCGTTAATGCACCAATGAAGACTAGAATTATCTTCCTTCGTCAATCATGTGAAATCTCAGTAGAAGGGTTCTTATGCAAATTTGCTTGCGTTTCCTTTTAATGAAGAATGAAATCGTGCGTGCTTTAATTTTCATGCGATATACACAGTTTGAGCATGACACAATTTTGCCCTAGTACAAAGACAACCGTGTGATCGTTGGATATGCTATAAAGAGAAGGAACGCTTGTGTTATCGAGTGCGCATGAACGTCTTTAGCAACATTATTGATAAGATATGTAAAGTGCTGTTCGAGGAATTTCTACATTTTAAAACTAGGGGCCTGTTTCATAAAACTGCTGCAATTGCAGAACTGCGAAAAAATTTCCGCAATTGAGCCAAAGTGGCACTTTTTGCAACTGTCCAACAGTTGTAAATTTTCAACTCCTCAAAAAATTTTATTTATGTAAAGAAGAGTAAAGAGTGCATGTGGAAAGAGCACATAATGACTACTACATTGGTATAAAATTCATAACTTTCACTACAATTTGGTTGTTGTTGAAAACATTAATCACTTCCGCGAACAAAAATGGATATTTTCAGAGTTTCTAAATTAAAAAATGATAATACAGTGCGTCTCAATTTTCTTTACTTGTAAAGTCTGACCGTCTGCGAGAGCTTACGTGGGCGCCAACTGCGCTGTCGTTTATTCGATCGAGTTTGAATATGAACATCATTGAGATGAGATTCATCAAACTGTGCAGCGCCGGGCACTCTTCGATGATATCGCTTGGGAAACACAGGATCGTTGACTCTCAGCCTCTCGAGGAGGCAACGGGATCGCATTTTCGGAACGCCAAACGCGCACTCAAGGACACGACGAGTGTCAGCACGGGCGGCGTCGAAGAGCTCGTGTTCGACAAGGGGATGACTTCATGGGAATTAAGCACTCCTTTGTTGGGGAGAGAGATTTACCCAAGAACAGTGCTCAAAGGAATGGTTCTCAACTGTCGCTTTCGAACCGACTCCACAGCGAGCAATAGTTATTCGCTTGGGATGCACGCTGTATATCTTAACAAAGTATTAAAAGACTGTTTCAGCATTGCAGAACTGCCGCGCATAAATTTGAAACGTTTTATGGAACCGGAAATTTGCACTTTTGTATTTGCAACAGTTTCATGGAACAGAGCTCAGGCGAGCTGCGGCGTTGCTGAACACCCTCAATAAGTCGATATCAAATTTCTCATGTATGTGTGCGACTGTACGGTTTATGAATTGTCGTTACAAATAGCATATAATCTAGACTAAGAAACCCTCTGCTAATCCTTTGACAATCACATTTACGAAAAAAGAAAAGTTAGGAGAACGTGCACTTGAATCAGTTTGTAAGCGAAATAAAGAAGGCTTTTGCAACAGAGGATGAAATAATCATTTATGAATCAGTTCACGTAATGGCCTTTCCGTCATACCATGAATAACTTATTAATTGGACATCGAATCTTAGGTATAATCCTACTGATTCGCGTGATAACAAGCCAGCGAGATCCATTGTCAAGGGCGGTTGAGCGTTTGAATGCCCAATCTGATTGATGCGTCCGGATTCGTGATCAGTAGTTGGTTCGCAAATGTGATCCTACGAGATACAGCACCATTAAAATCGCAGAACACAGAGACTACAGAGAAACTTCCTTCTCCTTCGGAACATAATGAACAAAAAAGGCCTTTAATTTGTAACTATAATGAAATCTTCTTACACTGCAAAGTGCGCATAAAAGCAGTACGAGTCTGCTTGCTCAGCAATAAAAGGGCGTATGGATTAAAACAGCTGAAAATATCGCTGACAATCCTATACAACATTTCGCTATCAAAACCGGCATCTCCTATAACCAGAGCTAGCACGATGTAGACAAAGTACATGAACATGGAGACAAAGACAATAAATCCACAGGCAGCCAACCGCAGTTCACGGCTGTTGTGCGCTGTCTGGGACGCCATCGTTCCTACTGAAGTTTGAAATACTTCTTTACTTCCTTGCTGAATGTCGATAGGCCTGTGTCTTGTCCTATTTTGCGAGTGCTCATTGCCATTTCCAGTAGGCATCGTTGACTGAATTGACACTATGGCGTATCGTTTTGAATAGCGAACTGCTCCAATAAACACGGCGATGTACATTATGCAAGAGGTCACATTCACGAACAAGTTAATTAGAAAGCCAAAGATGAGGTAAGCGGTCTGAAATAGAAAAATAATTGAAAAGTTGTATGTATATGTTACGGGGCACGGTCGAACCCGGACATTGTTATGTGATATCCGTTGATATCGTTCTCGATTCATTCTCGCTACCCGTTCTGTCAGCAGTCGGTCGGTCCTCTCCGCTGCTCTCTTCCTTTCTTACTCCGCGTGCTTTCCTATTTGTACGACCGCTCACGTCGGTATAAATTGTTGCCCCAAACCCCAACAATTATTGGCGCAACCAGCAGGGTAGTGTCCGCGCTACTGTTGTTGTACATCGTCACGTACGTCTTGTCCACTCGCGACCAGTCCGAAGCTCCTCTCAACCGAAATGGCCGACAAGCCGGTTCCCGTCATCAGCACCAATCTCATGACGCCGCCGCCGATGTTCAGCGGAGAGCCGAAGTACTTTCCTGTATGGCAAGAGCACTTCAAGGCGTTCTTACACCTCTCCAAAGTCACCGAGGAGGAAGACAAACGCGCGATGCTCGTCTGCTCGCTGTCGACGGTCGTGCAACAGACACTGTTGGCTCTGATCGCGCCCTACACCATCAACAACCTCAAGTACGACGACCTGCTCGCCAAGCTGCAAGGGCACTTCAAACTGACGCCCGTCATGCTGGCCGAATACTACAAGTTCTTCACCGCTTCGCGACCGTCTGGTATGACGTACTCCGAGTACGCCATCCACCTCCGTTCCCTCGCCGCCGAATGTGCCTGGCCCATCGAGCTTGACCGAGCCCTGGCCGTTGGATTCACCATGGGCATCGAGGACGATAAGCTGCGCCAGCAGTTACTCCAAAGAGACCACGCATCACTTGACAACGCACTCGCTCAGGCAAAGCAGTTCGAGTCGATCATGAAAGAGTCAACGCGTGGCGGCAGCCGTCCAACGAATTCGTCAGAGCTGTCGTTGGTGAACCAGGTGCGCGGCCGAGGCAAGGGCGATTCGAACGAGTGCGACCGGTGTGGTGGTTCCGACCACAATAAAAATGAATGCAAGTTCCGCAACGTCGTATGCAACGCGTGCTCAAAGACGGGGCACATTGCTCGCGTGTGCAGATCGAAGCCCAGCGCTTCACACAACCCGTCTCAGGGCCAGCAGAACAACACGCAGAAGAGGAGGAAGAGGAACGGCAATAACAGCAAGACCAATCAAGTGACCTTCGACATCGACGCCGTCCATGTGCTGTCCAACCGAGGGACACCTAGCGACAGTCAACATTTCGAAGTGGCTCTCCAAGTCAATGGGCGTCCCGCGCGCCTAGAGTTCGACACGGGGGCAGCCGTCACTCTCATCAATGAAGCTCTGTGGCGTGAGCTGGACAGCCCGCGCTTGGAAAAGAGCGCCGTCACCTGCCGCAGCGTCACCGGCCAACAGATACCCCTTAAGGGGCAAGCAACTGTCAACGTCATCTACAACGGCAAGAGCGCCCGACTGCAGATGCTCGTGACCAGCAAATGCGACAACGTTATGGGTCGACCGTGGATCCGGGCGTTACAGATAAATGATCTGAACGCGCTGCACTCTACCGAATCGACGCCGTTCAACGTCCTCCAGCTCCCCAGCGACGGGAGCCCTGCCTCATCGCCTACGTCGACAACTACCGACGAGCTGCTCAACGACTTCCCGGAAGTGTTCGAGCCCGGCCTGGGGCACTGCACGAAGGTTAAGGCGCACTTGGAGCTGAAGGAAGGGGCCCGCCCAAGATTTCTTCGCGCTCGACCGCTACCTTTCGCTGTTTGCGACGCCGCCACGGCCGAGATCGATCGTCTCGTGCAACTTGGGGTGATTTCGCAGATCGACTACTCAGACTGGGCCGCTCCAGTGGTGATCGTCGCGAAACCGGAAGCCAAGATCAGGCTCTGCGCTGATTTCTCCACCGGTCTGAACGACGCGATCGACCTACACCATTACCCGTTACCGCGACCAGAGGATCTGTTCCATCGACTCAATGGCGGCGTGATGTTCTCCAAGATCGACTTTTCCGACGCCTATCTGCAAGTCGAGCTGGACGACGAAAGCAAACGTCTGGCGGTTATCAACACCCATAAAGGGCTGTTCCAGTACCTCCGCCTTCCGTTCGGCATTTCGTCGGCGCCGGCCATCTTCCAACAGATTATGGAGAAGATGCTCGTGGGCATTTCGGGCGTTGGAATCTACCTGGACGACGTAATCGTCAGCGGTCCGACCGTGGCGATCCACAACAAACGACTTCGTCAGGTGCTCTCGCGCATCGCCGAGTACGGTTTCCGCGTACGCAAGGAGAAGTGCATCTGGAGCGGGTCGTCCGTCGAGTACCTAGGGTTCATCATCGACGCCGAAGGTCGTCACACCTCGCCGATGAAGACCAGAGCTGTCATCGACATGCCTCCACCAACGAATCTGCATGAACTGCGATCGTTTTTGGGCATGATCAACTACTACTCGCAGTTTCTACCGAGCTTATTGGGCCGCCTCGCTCCCTTACATGCTCTGCTCAAGAAGGACGAGAGCGGCAGACACATCGCCTTCGACTGGACGCCCGCGTGTCAGCACGCCTTCCGGGAGGTCAAGCAAGACCTGGGGTCCCCGCTCATGCTCACGCATTACGACCCGAAGCTGCCCATCGTCCTCGCCGCCGACGCCAGTCCGGTGGGAGTGGGAGCCGTCATATCGCATCGACTGCCTGACGGACGCGAGCTCCCTATCGCGCACGCTTCAAAGACCCTGACGCCGACGGAGGGGCGCTATCCTCAGATCGAGAAGGAAGCGCTCGCGCTCGTTTTCGGCGTGCAGAAGTTTCACCAATACCTGTGGGGCCGCCACTTCAGCCTACAGACGGATCACAAGCCGCTGGTTACGATATTTGGATCGAAGAAGGGCCTGCCCACCACATCTGCTAACCGCTTGCAAAACTACGCGGTCACCCTCATGTCTTACTCGTTCGACATCGAGTACATCTCGACAGATGAGTTCGCCCGGGCCGATGGTCTCTCTCGTCTCCCCCTGAAGGACGACGGCAACTTCGACCATTCAGAGCAACTCGACGCCGCGCTCAGGGCCGTCTTTGCTGAGAGACTACTCGATTCACCCGTCAAGGCCGAAGACATCGCCAACGCGACCAAGAAGGATACGGCGCTGCAGTTCGTCATGAAGCTGCACAGAACTGGCTGGCCCGAGCACCTGTCTACCGGCTACCCGTCTCGCGACGCCGTACTCCCGTTCTTTCGCATTCGACATGAGCTCGCCATCGCGCACAACTGCCTTTTATGGGGGTTGCGAACGATAGTCCCGACGTCGTTGCGCCCGCGCGTGCTCGCTCAGCTCCACACTTCGCATCCAGGCAAGAACGCCATGCAGAGGCTGGCTCGGAGGCACTTTTGGTGGCCCAACTTGGACGCGGATGTGGCGAAGACCGCCTCCGAATGCGACGCCTGCAACCAAGTGCTCCCAGAGACTCCGCATGTTCCGCTGAAGCAGTGGCCGATCGCCGAGCGTCCCTGGCAGCGAATCCATATTGACTTCGCAGGGCCATTCTTGGGCGCTATGTGGTTCATCGTCATGGACGCACACTCTAAGTGGCCAGAGATCGTCCAAATGAAGATCGGCGAGACCCTCTCGTCGCACGTCATCGCCGCGCTGATGGGGCTGTTCAGCCGCTACGGTCTCGCCGAGGAACTCGTCTCGGACAACGGCAAGCAGTTCACCTCGGACGAATTTGAGAGCTGGTGTGCGCACCACGGTATCAAGCACTCACTCACCGCGCCTTACCATCCACAATCCAACGGCCTCGCCGAACGATTTGTTGCTACGTTCAAGCAAGCGATGCTTAAGAGCGCGGGGGAGGAAGAGGCAAAGGAGACCCGTCTCCTAAAGTTCTTGCAACGCTACCGTGTGACGCCCCACCCAGCCACCGATCAGGCGCCAGCCGAGTTGTTCCTGAAGCGTACGCCGCGCTCTCAGTTCGATCTCCTGTTCCCGACGGGCATGCACGCGATGGAGAAGGCGCGCATGCAAGCCAAGATTCACTTCGACCAGCACGTCAAGCCTAAGTCGCTCTACATTGGCGCCGCCGTGTACATTCGAAATTACCGCGACAAGAAGAAATGGCTGCAAGGCTCGATCGTGGATCGCCACAGTGACGTGATGTGGAAAGTCAAAGTGGACGGCCGCTCCGACATTTGGATGCGCCACGCTGACCAGCTTCGTCTCGCCGCAGCATCAGACAACTCGACCCCCGACACAACTGACGTCGCTACTTCCGGACGTTCGGAGTCCCTACCCAACAACGACCGTCCCGACCCCGTCGAGGACATATTGCAAATGAACGATACTCAACCGCCGATCAGCCCGTCTATGCTCGTGCCGGACGGACAGGAGATGGCCTCGCACGCTCAGCCGCAAGCAGCTCGTTCCCTGTCGTCCCCGCCCGCACGTGTTCGACCCGCTCGCGCTCGTCGCCCGCCGCCGCGATTCTCGCACCTCGAATGATCGCCAGGTTCTCCCTGCAGCCGCGTTATCTGCGACGCCGTCTACTTCGTTTCCGGCTCAGGGGAGGCGTGTTACGGGGCACGGTCGAACCCGGACATTGTTATGTGATATCCGTTGATATCGTTCTCGATTCATTCTCGCTACCCGTTCTGTCAGCAGTCGGTCGGTCCTCTCCGCTGCTCTCTTCCTTTCTTACTCCGCGTGCTTTCCTATTTGTACGACCGCTCACGTCGGTATAAATTGTTGCCCCAAACCCCAACAGTATAATAAAGCGTTAATGGGAGAATATAGAACAGTAGAGGTAAAGGCACAATAGCATACTGCTCGGTTGGCGTAGAAACTCTTTTGTTAAAACTCTTGAAAGCGGCCTAGATAATCAATAATACCACTCGCAAACACCCACATTGCAAATCTCTTTGAATAAATTTGTAAGCCATGAAATGAAAGGTAATAATGAAATTTATTTTGAGAAAAGAGAACAGGTCTTCGGAATTCGTGCTAGCATATGCCAAGTAACACAATATTACATCTTGCACTTGCATACGTGCTATACGTGCAAAACTTTTCTGGTTGAGAAGCAAAAATGTTCCCATTTCAAATGACATAAATTTATTTAAATTTTATAAAAGGGAATTCTGAGCATTCTTTGATTGAAGACGTCAGCAGCGATCGATTTGTGCTCAATCTCAAATACCTCGTAATTTTGGTCGCAAAATTTAACGCTGAGGCTGCTATTCGTTTCTGCTCCTTCCTTGTCATAGTAACCATATTCGAATGTCGACAAAGACATCGGTGCAACTATGATGATTGGCAGAATCCATTGCAGAGCAATTGAAATCGTTGTATTTCGAGTCGTCCAAATCTGATAGTAAGGTTATGTTATCAGTTTATCCTAGTTTGTCCATAAATAAAAGCTAATCAGCTATGCCCTGCATTTTATCGAAAAAAGTTTCGAATTCTCTACTGGTAAAAGCAACAATCTTTAGTAGTTTTCAGGGGACGAGTTAGTCATAAATAATTCAAAATATGATAGTTCACCGATTTACACCTGCGTATGTGAAACTGTTTGAGTTCTGACAAATGAGTTTGAGATTACTTACGCCAAACTAACGCTCATCATGCTCTATTGAGCGAAATCAATGCAACAGCGGCTAAACAGGGGCGGTTTGACAATCAACAGCATTAGCCTTACATTGTCCAGGAAACACATTTGTGCGGTTAGTCCAGTTCAGTATATCATAAATAAACTTACTTTTTCTTGCTTGATACTGAACACGACGGCAGTAAACCTGTTGAAGGTCATCAGCAGTACACCCAAGTGCTGATTGACAATCATTCCATATATAACAGTACTGCTCAATAGAGCCAAGAGACTGCCGCAGCTGCCGGAAGTAAGCAAAAATTCTTCAAAAATACCCCAGCTAGGTAATCTTACGAAAATATACGAATATAAAACCATAATGACGTCGGCTATGCCCAGTGACACACATATTTTGAAAAACGCAGATTGAAATGGGCTTTTTGTACGGTTAATGAACACAGTTAAAATAAAAACAATGTAAATGAGAACAGATATTGAAACGAAGATCAGTAGAATGATTTCATATGTTCTCTCGAGGGTCATTGTCAGCTGCTTATTGAGCTGTCATAAAAACCGACTTATAGAGATCATTACTTGTTTCAAGTAAATATTTGCGCTAGTAAATGAGATTGTCCCTGATAATTATGAGACGAAACGTTTGCCGTTTCCCACGATAGAGACGTATAGCCGCTGGTAAGTGTCATAGAATATTTAAATGAGCAAAGAAAGTTATGAAGTTCCTCCTTTAGTTAATAAGCCGATGTAAAACTTCCCCGGTCGCGCTTTTATCGCTGACAGAAATCAATATTGTGTTCGATGCCAAAATAATGAAGCAGTTTCAATCAACAATGATTTGGTCAATGCCGTCGACGACGAATAGATTTGCCGTTATTTGCAAGCCGTGTTACAACGTAACAGAAGAGGTCGAAGCATATTCGCTAGCGTCTCCTAATGCAGAGTGAAACAATGCGAACTTCCTATAATTTTCACTCAGTCTATAGAGTTTGAACATTAATCAATTCAGCTCTAAAGTAGAGACGACCGAACGATCACTGGACATAGTACAAAGAGAAGAAAGAATTGTATTGCGTGCCTCATAACTTCGTACGAGGTCGATAAATATTCTTCCTGCTGGCGTAGCGACATGCTCTATGGTTTAATTTAAAGGATGAAATATGAAACGAGTATTCGTTAAAAATATGTGGACAGGCAGAAGAGTGACATCACAAGAGAGAGAAAGCAGTTAAAAATGCAAATTAATTTAGTTATCTTACATACGCAGTAATCAACAGGATCACTATTTGCTATCTTATGCATTGAAATGGTTAGGCAGACAATTCACAAGATTTTTTAATATACTTAGTGTCCTATTCTATTCAGCCTGCATCCTGCCTTATTCAAAAAGCACCCACTATAGATTGATTAACAAGGCTCTGTTCATCGTCATGGCCTAAATCTGCTCTTTTTCAACTTGAAAAATATGCAGTTCTTGTCAGTTAAGCAAAAGTCTCCTTGCCGAACATGCATAACTTAGCCTACGAAGGTAAAGAATGAAACATTCTATGAAATTAGCATCGGCGGCAACCGCTTTCGTGATACCACACCCTCATTGATGCAAACTATACACAAATTTACGATATTTAACGCTTCCGTCAAAAAAATCTCATTTTTCATTAATTTTGCTTGATAACTAATATTCTTGATCAGTTGACTTATGCATTTCAAAGTGAAATAAAAGACGTGTCTTTGCGACTGCGTAAGTATGACCGACAGAGGTATAGAGCTTAGTGGAGAAGTATAATCATTCATAATGTGCTGGCAACTTTGACTTTGGAGTGTACTGAGATTTACATCAAAAATTATCGTCACTTTACAAACACCATTTCGAGCATACACAGGATAGAATGGAAATATGCGGCAGAATGAGCGTCCACCATTAGGCGATAACTGATGTACCGACCAAACACTGAGAGCTTGCAAGATTCGGATAAAACTGAGAGACGAATACTTCTTGCGGGCCTTGCAAATTATTGACTTTTGCCCCCCCCCCTTGCATTAGAATTTTTTACTGTTCTCGGTGCGGGCGAATAAGTGTGAATCTGTTCAAAGTCATCATTTCATCATTCAGTAAAACTAGTTTATTTATCATTTCATGCCGCATTAGCAATGAATGAACGGTCGAGCAGATAATGATTGAAATGAAGTAGCAGGCTTGCTCAGTTGTCACGGGAAGCCGAGCGTTCTATTTCAATGTTGTTCACCCTGATCGCTAAAGTCTCCCTGATCTCGAAAGTTCTCCGTGATTATTTCTGTTCAAGTTATTGAGAGATGGTGTTTCCCGATTATTGAGCAACCAAGTAAACTCGTGCACTGCTAATTAAATAAAGATATTGTAACACAATCATCTCTTCCTCAGCGTAGAATAAAGCAAGCAATATAAACTTTCTTTCTGTCAAGAAATTTTCTTACACTGCAAAGTGCGTATAAAAGCGATTCGAGTTTGCTTGCTCAACAATAAAAGGGCGTATGGATTAAAACAGCTGAAAATATCGCTGACAATTCTATACACCATTTCGCTATCAAAACCGGCATCTCTAAAAATTTGAGCTAATACGATGTAGACAAAGTACATGAGCATGGAGACAAACACGATAAATCCACAGGCAGCCAATCGCAGTTCACGGTTATTGTGCGCTGTCTGGGAGGCCATTGTTCCTAAAGAAGTTTGGAGTACGTTTGAATTTTCCTGCTGAATGCCGATAGACCTGTCCCTTGTCCTATTCTGCGAGTGTTCATTGCCATTTCCAGCAGGCGACGTCGCAGACATATTCGAGACTGTAGTGTATCGCTTTGAATGACGAACTGCTCCAATAAACACAGCGATGTACATTGTGCTAGCGGCCACATTCGCGAACAGATTAATTAGAAAGCCAGAGATGACGTAAGCGGTCTAAAACAGAATTGTAATTAACAAATTAAATGCAGCGTAACGCTTTAACGGGGGATAGTGGAACAGCAGAGGCACAATAGCATACTGCTATGTTGACGCAGGTACTGTTTTGTTGAATATTTTGAAAGCAGCCTATATGATCATAAGGTCCGCTTTTTTTAAGCATCGAGAAACTCTTGGCACAATGAACAAAAAGTGTTCGGATTTTGCTGAAATTTAGTATGCTAGGGTGCTTTAGGGTAGAACTCCCGAAAATGATGTCGATTTTTTTACAAAAGTTTTCGCTTCGAGATAAGGCGGGAAATTTAAATTAGTGCACTGACGAAACAGAATTTGTCAAAATCAATGTTTTTATAGATCAATCGACTGGGAATGATGAGATATATCTGAATATGTGCTCAGATCAAAAATTGGTGCAGAACCTGAAAAGTTACGCAAGAGGGAAAAGTCGAATTTTCAAACTTTTTATTTTTTTGAATTTTTCGATCAAAACTTGTTCACAATTCTCTAAATTGTTGTACCCTAGGGTTGTAGCCCTAGCTCTGGGCTATTTAACGGTATCATGAAAATGGGCAAACTCGTGCATGTGCTGAACACATATTGAGCCCGAAGGTGATGGGTGCCAAATTTACCAAAAAATGGGTACGAGGAAATGTGGCAGAATGTGACTAAAATCAATGTTTCTATATGTCGATCGATCGGAAATGATAAGACGAATCTAAAAGCGTTTTCAATTTAAAAATCAGTGCAGAATCTGAAAAGTTATGCAGAAAAAATTATCGCATTTTTTGCGTTGTTCAGCTCTATTAACTTTTTGGTTTTTTGAATTTTTCGGTCAAAACTTGTTCACAATTCAAAAAATTGATGTACTCTGGGGTTGTAGCCCTAAAGCTGGGCTATCTAATGGCATCATGAAAATGGGCAAAGTCGTCCATGTGCTGAACGGAAATTGAGCTCGAACGTGGTGCACCCTATGTTTACCGTGTTGAGCATAGAGCGAATCGGCATAGCGAGTATGATAAATAACTCTGGTAGTTTGCAATCAAATTCAATGCGGATATCGGCATCTTGTAGAGCTCTTATTAACTTAGATTTCCTTTTTTTAATCATAAGAATCCGAACATAATTACTCACTGGACGAACTTTCTACGGAAAGTCACAATGTTCCCATTGTCGTGCGTTTCTCGCGCATTTTTAACGGTACGCCGACCAAATTGTGTGAGAAACGTGCGAAGGAACGCGAAAACGTCCGAAATTGTGACTTCCATAGAAAGTTCGTAAAATGAGTAATTGTGATCGGATTCTTTTGATTAAAAAAGGATATCTAAGTTAATGAAAGCTCTACAAGATGCCAAAATCCGCTTTGAATTTAGTTGCAAACTACCAGAGTTAATTGTCATACGCGCTATGCCAATTTGCTCAATGCTTAACACGGTAAGCATGGGGTGCACCACGTTCGGGCTCAAAATGTGTTCAGCACATGCACGACTTTGCCCATTTTCATGATGCCGTTGGATAGCCCAGCATCAGGGCTTCAACCCCAGGGTATTTCAATTTTGAGAATTGTGAACAAGTTTTGNCTCAAAATGTGTTCAGCACATGCACGACTTTGCCCATTTTCATGATGCCGTTGGATAGCCCAGCATCAGGGCTTCAACCCCAGGGTATTTCAATTTTGAGAATTGTGAACAAGTTTTGATCGAAAAATTCAAAAAAATAAAAGTTTGAAAATTCAACTTTCCTCTCTTGCGTAACTTTTCAGGATCTGCACGAATTTTTAATCTGAGCACACATTCAGATATATCTCATCATTCCCAGTCGATTGATCTATAAAAACATTGATTTTGACAAATTCCGTTTCGTCAGTGCACTAATTTAAATTTCCCGCCTTATCTCGAAGCGAAAACTTTTGTAAAAAAATCCGACATCATTTTCGGAAGTTCTACCCTAAAGCACCCTAGCACACCAAATTTCAGAATAATCCGAACGCTTTTTGTTTATTGTGCCAAGGCTCTGAACAAATTTCTCGATGCTTAGAAAAAGCGGATCATAAATATCACTCGCAAACACCCACATTGCAAATCTCTTTGAATAAATTTATAAGTCATGAAATGAGAGTTAATAATGAATTTATTTTGAGGGAGGAGAATATGTATTCGGAATTAATGCCAACATATGCCGAGTAGCACAATGTTACGCCTTGCACTTGCATACGTGCATTACGTCCAAAAGTTTTCTGGATGAGAAGCAAAAATGCTACCACTTCAAATGACATTAATTAATAATGAATTTTTAAATAAATTCTGAGCATTTTTTGATTAAAGGCGTCAACAGCGATCGATTCGTGCTCAATCTCAAGTACCTGATAATTTTGGTCGCAAAATTTGATGCTGAGGCTGCCATTTTTTACTGCTCCTTTCTTCTCATGGTAACCATATTCAAATGTCGACAAAGACATCGGTGCAACTATGATGATTGGCAGAATCCATTGCAGAGCAATTGAAATCGTCGTATTTCGTGTCGACCAAATCTTAAAGTAATAATGATGCAATCGATTAATCATAATTTAATTGTACATACAGGGGACCCGGAAAAAAGTACTACACTTTTTTGATTGCTATATCTCAACAATGGATGAACGAAATTGCAAGATAATTTAACCATAGATACCCTGGCATATCAAGAACATTGTGTTAAAAAATCAGCCAGATCGATTAATTATTACTTTCGTTATGACCAAAAGCGTAAAAAGTCTCTGAAAAAGACTTCAACAAGTCAATAGCATAGATTTGAGCAATGCAGACGAGTCAGTTACTCTGAGTGGCATTGATAAACTTTTGCAAAGAATCAAAATAGTTGGAAAGTAAAGAGCTATTGTAATATTGTAAATCTATGGTAGAAGACTGGACAGGTCTCAATAGGTGAAGCCAGCGTAGTTACCGAAAGGTTAGAATTGCTCAAATCTATCCTATTGACCTGTTTAAGTCTTTTTCAGAGACTTTTTACGCTGTTGCTCATAACTTAAGTAATAACTATCCAATCTGGTTGATTTTTAAACACAATGTTCTAAATATACCAGGGTATCTATGGTTAAATTATATGGCAGTTTTGTTCATCCGTAGTTGAGATAGAGCAATTAGAAAATGTATTACTTTTTTCGGGCACCCTGTAGATCATGAACTGAGAGAAAATTGGCGGCACTCGGTTTTTTATCATAATTAGTTTCCAATTCTCTACGGCTAAATGCAACAATCTCTGGTAGTCTTCAGTGAACGTGTTAGTCAATATATAATTCAAAGTGTGATATTACACCGATTTAGGCCTGCGTCTCGCGAACTGATCGAGTTCTGAAAAATGAGCTTGAGATTCCTTATGCCAATCGTCATACATAAAGAAAAACAAGATGCTCACACCAATTTAGGTTAGACAACATTAGTTATAAGTCAAAGGCGATTGCAGTAAGAGCTAAGAAATTAGGACGGCATTCTGACGGCCTTAACGAAGAATTTTGAACGTCAGGGAAACGATTTTGATCCGAAACTGCTTTTGATACCAAAACTAAGGCTCGTCATGCTCTATTAAGCAAAACTCTATGCAGCAATGGCAGGACAGAGGTAATTTAAGAAACAACGACATGAATCTTTTACTGTCCAGCAAAATTTTTTTGTGATTAATCCAGTTCATGATATTGCTAATAAACGTACCTGTTTGTGCTTCATACTGCACACTACGGCAGTGAACCTGTTGAAGGCCATCAGTAGCACAGCCAAGTGTTGATTTACAACCATTCCAAACATAACAGCCTCACTCAATAGAGCCAATAAACTGCCGCAGCTGCCGGATGTCAGGAAAAACTCTTCGAACCAACCCCAGCTAGGTACTCTCACGAAAATATACGAATATAATATCAGAATGACATCGGCTATGCCCAATGACATACATATTTTGAAAAACGCGGAATGAAATGGGTTTTTTGTACGGTTGATCAACATAGTTGTGATAAAAACAATGTAAATGAGAACAGAAATCGAAACGAAAATCAGTAGAATGATTTCATATGTTCTCTCGAGTGCCATTGTCAGCTGCTTATTGAACTATCATAAAAACCGAACAATCGAGATCACTGCCTGATTCATGCAAATATTTGTACAAGTAAATTGAGATTGTTCGTGATAATTATGGGACGAAAAATTTGCCGTTTCCCACCGTGTAGACGTAAAGCAGCTGATAAGTTTCAAAGAATATTCAAGTGAGCAAAGAAAGTCTTGAATATTATCCTGTCGATTATGAGCGAATGTCGAACTTTCCAGCTCGCGCTTTTATCACTGACAGAAATCAATATTGTGTTCAGTGCCGGAACACGCAAGCAATTTCAATCAACAATGACACAGCTAATGCTGCCGATGATTAATAGAATAATCATCTTTTGCCAGCTGTGTTTCATCAGAGCTGCAGAGGTCATATGCGAATCCGCTAGCGTCTCCTAATGAAGAGTGAAACAATGCAAACTTCCTTTAATTTTCACTCAGCCTACAATGCTTGAACATGAATCAAATGCGCTCTATAGTAGAGGCGACCAAGTGATCACTGGCGATGCAACAAAGACAAGGAAGAAGTGTATTGTGTGCCTCATAATTTCGTGCGAGATTGATAAATATTCTTCCTGTTGTCGTAGCGACATGCTCTATGGTTTAATTTAAAGGATGAAATATGAAACGAGTATTCGTTAAAAATATGTGGACAGGCAGAAGAGTGACATCACAAGAGAGAGAAAATAAGTGGATAAGCAAAAAAAATCAGTTGTCTTACATACTCAGTAATCAACAGGATCACGATTTGCTTTCTAATGCATTAAATGCCAAGTTAGAGAATTCACAAGAGTGTTTAATATACTCAGTGTCGTATTCTGTTCGCCTGCATCCTGTCTTATTCAAAAAGCAACCACTATAGATTGATTAACGAGGCTCTATTCATCGTCATGGCTTAGATCTGCTCTAATTCAATTTGAAAAATATGCAGTCCTTGTCAGTTAAGCAAAAGTCTACTAGTCTAACATAACCAACCTTAAGAAAGCAAATAAGAAACGTTCTTTCGAAACAGCATCGGCGGCAACCGCGTGTGTGACACCTCACCCATGCTGATGCAAACTTTGCACAATTTTACGATATTCAACGTTTTCGTTATGATCTTCTCAGTTTTCATAGTTTTGCACGATAAACAATGTCTTCGATAACTTATTCTACGTTTTCAAAATGAGCTGTAGAACTTGTCGTTGCAACAACGGTGAATACAGTCGACGGAAGTGAAGTCCTATATGGAAAAGTAAACCCCTTCCCATAATGTGCTAGCAACTTTGACTTTGGAGTGTACGGACATTTACATAAAAAGTTTTCACCGCTTAAGGCTCACGAATATGAGTAGGTAAGAGACAGAATGAGAAAATGAGGCTCGGTGAATGTCCATCATTAGGTGATAATAGATGTACCGACGAAGAATTATTATTTTGCGAGATACGAAGAAAAACATTTATAGGTAAGTTCTTGTGGACCCCACAAATCAATGATCCTTCCCCCTCGCGACTGATTTTGTAAAAACATTTAATAAAGCTGTTGACAACAATGCATGAATCGTTGATCTTTAATGTTTTGCCCTTTCATTGATAAGCAAAACAAGCTTATTCAACTATTCATGCTTGATTAGCAATAAATGAACTGCCGAGCGAAGGATGGTTGAAATACGTCAACAAGCATACTTAGTTCTCGTGTGCAGCCGCTCTCCTTCAAAATGATCCCTAATCGCTGATAATTGAATTAGTGACCGATGACGTCTTTTATTTATGGTACAAACAGAAATAGTGACGTGCCATATTGAAAAGAAAGCTATACCGTAAACAAATTACCTCTTCCGCTTCTCAGAACACAGCGAACAAAATGACCTTTACTTTCAATCAAGAACTTTTCTTGCACTGCAGTGTGCGCAGAAAAGCGATACGAGTCTGCTTGCTCAGCAATAACAGAGCGTACGGATTAATGCAGCTGAAAATATCGCAGACAATGTTGTACATTACACCGTCATCAAAATCGGCATTTCCAGTAGTCAGAACTAAAACAAGAAAGAGAAAGTACATAAACATGGAGATGAAGACGAGAAATCCGCTGACAGCCAACCGCAATTCGCGGCGATTATTCACTGTCTGGGAGCGAACTATTCCTACAGAAGTTCGAAACGCTTTTGAATTTCGATACAGAATGTCAACAGACCTATGTCTCGCACTAATTCGCAAATTTTCGTTGCTATTGCCAGCAGACGACGTCGCTAATTGATTCGAGACTGTGGCATATCGTTTTGAATGTCGAACTGCTCCAATGAACACAGCGATATACATTGTACAAGCGGCTACATTACCAAATAGGTTAAGGGAGAAACTGGCGATGTAGTATGCAGTCTAAAAATAAAGTATTTTTGATAAATTGCGTGCAATATAAAGAGGAAATGGAAGAGAGTAGAACGTGCAAGAGCATACTAACACATTGCTCTTTCAGCGCAAGTTTTTCTATTTAACCTCTTGAAATCACATGGGTAATCAGGAATATTATTTCTTATACCCGCATTTAAAATTATTATAGATAAATTCCTGATTTGGGAAAAAGAAAAGGGAATAATTAATATTATTTCATGAGAACAGAATGAATTTTTTTACTTAGTGTCTCAATATTTCCAGAAGTTAAGTATTACGCCTAATACTTTCAGTACAAACATGACTCATTTTTGAACACTGTGCAATAATGCTTTCACTTTACTTCTCGAAAAGCTATTTTCATTCCTCGAATGAATCTTGACAATATCATGATAAACGACGTTAACAGCGATCAATTTGTGCTCTATCTCAAATACCTCGTAATCCTGGTCGCAAAACTTTACACTTATACTGTGGTTGTTCACTTTTCCATTCTTCACATAATAATTGTATTCAAATTTCGACGAAGACATTGGCGATACAAAAATTATTGGCAGAATCCATTGGAGAACAATTGCAATAGTGGTATTTCGCGTCGACCAAATCTGAAAGTACAAGTAATGCAATCAGTTTATCATTGTTCGGCGATGTGTCATTTTGTGATAAAAAATTGGGGGTGCTCTTTTTATCGAAGCGAAAGGTTTGAAGTTTTCTACCGTTCAATGCAACATCCGCTCTTTAATACTGTTTGTAAATCACGGTGATCGTTAACGCTGAGAGTGTAGTACTGTACTGATTTTCAATGACACCAATTGAATGACGCAAAATAAATTCGGACGACGAATGCTAATTGTCGCAGACAGAGGAAAATAGGTTGTTCGCACTAGTTTATCTCTCACTACAAAAATATATAATCTTGTCAAAGATGATTGTAGTAACATGCTAGAAATTATGACAGTACTCGGACAGACTTGCAGAGTATTAAACGTGGAGAAAGCGATTTTGATCTGAGCTTATTTTCGATGCCATAATTGACGATTTCCCTGCTCTAGTGAAAGGAAATCCTTTAACTATGGCATTAAAGTGATTTTCTTAGAGGCTGCGGCAGTAACCTTCGATTGATCAGCAATTCATTTCTGTGGTTATTTCAGTTCGTGATATCGCAAGAACACTTACTTTTTCGTGCTTCGTACTGAACACGACAGCGGTAAATCTGTTGAAGGCCATCAGCAGCACACCCAAGTGCTGATTGACAGCCATTCCAAACATAACAGCCTCACTCAATAGAGGCAACAGACTGCCGCAGCTACCAGAAGTCAACCAGAAGTTTTCGAACCAGCCCCAGCTAGGAGCTCTCACGAAAATGTAGGAATAAAAAACCGTAATGATGTCGGCTATGCCCAATGACACGCATAATGTGAAAAACGCAGATTGAAATGGGCTTTTTGTACGATTAATAAAAACAGTTAAAATAAAAGCAATGTAAATCGGTATAGAAATTGAAACAAAAATTAGCAAAATAATATCAGATATCTTCTGAAGTGCCATTGTCAGCTGCTTATTAAACTGTCACAAGACCAAATAATCGAGATAATTGCTGTTTTCTTGTAAGCTCTCTCAATGATAAGCCAAAATCGTTAACGATGGCTTTGAGGGGAAACCTTTGCTGTTTTCTTACCATATAAGTTTATAGCTGCTGGTAAGCGTCAAAGAATATATGAACGAACAAAGAAAGCAACGAGGTTTCTCCTATCGATTATAAGCTGATGTGGAACTTCCTTGCTCACGCATTTATCGTTGATAGGTATCGGTGCCTTGTTAAATGCTAGAACATGCGATCCATTCAAATCAGCAGTGATGTCGTTAATGCACCAATGAAGACTAGAATTACCCTCTTGCGTCAGTCGTGTGACATCACAGCAGAAAAGCCAACTACGCTAGCGTTTCGTTTTTGTGAAACGATGCGTGCTTTGTTTATTTTCGACGCAGTCGGCGGAGATTGAACACGACTCAATTTAGCTCTTGAATAGAGACAACCGAGTGATCATTGGATATGCTATAATAAGATAGAACACTTATATTATCGAGTGCGCATCAGTGTCTTTCTCAGCATTATCGACCAGATTTGAAAAGTGCTGCTCGAAAAGTTATTGTAAGTTGCTGTCTTCGAGCACAGTGTGAAAATAAAGGAGAGAACTGAACATTAGGAAGCAATTTAAACACTCGAAGAGAGGTATATGCAATCATTTTTGGTCTAATTTAACTAGGGATGCTCTTTGTGAGTATTTCTGCGTTAAATAAAATTCGAATTCGACGTGAAACCGAAAAATTTGATAACAGAAATGGGATAACGGAAGTCGAAAGCTATCATATACTGACTGCTCTGATGAGATTAACATTTTTATTACCTGTGTTATCACTTTTAACACCAAGCACTCACAGTGACCAATGTCATTCATTGTGAGCAGTCATTTGATTTTGTACTTCGCCCGCTAAGCGGTTGTGTTTTGATCGCTCTCTTACTTTAATGAATTGTTATGGCGTTGGTTACTGAATAGACACACATCACCGAGTGGGAACATCACCTACGCCGTTCCCTAATACCTTCACGCGGGAATACAATATTTTTTGTTTGTTCCGAGCACCGAAATGCAGTTTTCGAGGGATGATACAAAACTTATTGAAACAAACCTGATATGGTTGATTTTTTGCGCTACCTTAACGAGAAGAATTAGTTTGCGATTAGGCTCCCATGGACAGCTAACATGTGCTGTACTCTAGATCGGTAAATGCGATATATTTTATATTAATCTATCATTAATACGTTTTGTCACTATTATCAAAGTTTTGACTGACAGTGATTACCGTAATCAGCTTCGATATATCGTAGTTGTTTGGAATGGTTTTTGTTGAACATTCTCAGTGTGCACGCAGTTGTCGTTTCTGAACACCCAGAATAGGGCTGCTAGCGCAACTCCAGTTCAGGGAGTAGTCGATTGAAGGTATTTTTAAGTATTGCGGTGGTTCAGTGTGTTTTAGCACAGAATATCTTAATTCACGCAGGAGCAAAGATGAGCACAATTTGTTTTTCTCGTTTGGTAGAAGCGATAAATGCGCGTCGTTCAGCATATTCATGGGACCCTGAAATTGTGCGCTTGTCTTCAAATTGGCACTATAGAGGCAATTAGATGATTTCACTGTATCGTAGCTTAATTTCTAGGCAGCAAAAATGTTCGATTTCTTCAACTAGCGACTCTGTTCGAGACTGAACGTGGATCGTATACGCGATTATTAGCTCATTCAATTTACATTATTACTATTCATTCAGCAGCGATATTTACGAAGAGAAGAAATATTACCGCAGCAAGATGCTGAGTTCACGCGCGGCGATTCTGCGTACGGTGCAGCAGCGCGTCACTAGACAGTCGGTGCGCAATTCGTCCAAGGAGAAGGAATCGTTCTGGGGCAGCAATAACTTCGAAAACTTTGGCGAGAACTTGAGAGCCAACCAGGAACACGCCGGAGGTAACTTTAATATGGCTTACTCAATTATTTGATTGCTTCAATTTTTGTTGATGTTTTTAAAATAGTGCAATGCTGTTTGTTTAACTTATTCGATTGATTGTCTGTTTGGATGAGCATGAAGAAGAGTTGAACAAAATTAGTGGTGGACTTGCGAGCGGCTTTAAGCGAAACTGAATGATCAATCGTTTCTGCAGTTAGGATAATCAACTTTGGTCAAGCATATTGCAAAGCTCTCGGAATACTTCACAATATCAATTTGAGTAGAGCATCTTTTCTCTTCTAAATTGCATAATGTCTCACAACAGCAACCCGAATGGCAGTTTATATATATTATGTAATCGTATTTCGCATCATACTTGATAAATAGGGATAAATGTTAATGATGATAGTAAGATAAAAGTAGCGGTGATAAATATTTAAGGCGCGGCTTCTTTCTGGAAGAAGTTGACGTTCTTCGGCGCAGTGCCGTTGATTGCCGTCACGATGATCAACGCTTACCTCGGCCACGAGAAGGAGCACCACACGCCGCGCCAAGAGTTCGTCGACTACGCCCATCTGCGCATTCGCAATAAGGTCCGTTTGTGTTGTTTTATGATCGGTTTTTTGTTTCATTATTCAACTTTAAAAATATTGTATGATTGTCTACTCTCAAAATGTCCTCATTGCTAACAGGGAAACCGTCTCCCCTGAGGTTTTCTTGGCGGTATCCTCTTTGCACCTTTATTACTGATTTAAAAATTTCGACGATATATCTTGCACGATTTCTCTCAGCTATTCAACCTTCGTTTGTTTGTGTCTGTGTGTTGCCTTGCGTTGGCAATGTTTACAGCGTTATGTTTCATATTTCATTGTAAATGTTAGCTATCGCTAAGAAAGATGGCTTATAATAAAGAGTTCGTCTTTATCAAACTTTATATGCAAGTTAATTGTAATTTATAAATTAAGTCAAGTTGCTGATAATAAGCAAATTATTTTTCAGCCATACCCGTGGGGAGACGGCAACCACTCGTTGTTCCACCACCCGTCGTACAACGCGCTGCCAGGCACGGGCTACGAGGCCCCCGATCCGGCCCTCGAGCACGGACACGGCGACCACCACGGCCACGATGACAAGCACCACTGAACCATTTGTTCGGCTGCT